>PVIR01012871.1:0-43592 GCA_004026965.1 Petromus typicus | reverse complement strand
CAGTCACAGAGTGGGACTTCCCATCACCCAGGACTGTGCTAAACCGAGGGGCGGGCTGCTTTAGTTACCACATCCTCTAATCCATATCCACACAACCTAGATCTGGGCACCTGGAGCGCGTGAGGCTTGAGGGACATCTAGATACAAGCCGTGAGAGAGCTGAAGCTACAGAGGAGCAGGGACTTAGGTCATAAAGAAGGTCCTCAGGGACCAGTAATTCTTCTGTTAAGCAAATTACTGAGAGTTTGGAGCACAGAAGTGATGTCATTAGAAAGTATTTCTTTCCTTTCTTTTTGGAGATAGGGTCACCCTATGTAGTTCAGACTGACCTGGAGGTTGCTTTGTGGCCCAGGCTGGCCTTGAACTCATGAGATCCTCCCCCCTTAACCTCCTAAGTACTGGGATTATAGGCATGTGCCACCACACCCAAAATAATCTGTATTTTATTTTTTTTATTTATTTATTTTTTAGGTTTTTTGAGATAGGGTCTCGCTTTGTGGTTCAGGCTGGCCCTGAGCTCAGCCTCCAACTCACATCACAGCAATCCTCCTGCCTCTGCCTCCCAAGTGCTGAGGTTACAGGCATGAGCCACCATGCCCGGCACTGTGGTATGTGGTACTGGTTGCTGCTGGGGTGAGTCTCCACGCTCAGTATGGTATGTGGTTACCGGGGATCGAACCCAGGCCCTTGCGCTTGCAAGACAGGTGCTGGAACCACTGAGCTAACTCCCCAGCCAATAATCTGTACTTTAAAGAAGTCACTGGTGCAATTTGGAGGAGAGATTTAATAGCAAGAGTTGGACCTAGGTGTGGCGGAGCAGGCCTGTAATCCCAGGACTCTGGGAACCAAAGGCCAAAAGACCCCATGTTCAAGTCCAGCCTAGGCAATACAGTGACTTAAAAGTTTCAACATAAATCTAAAAAATAAATTTAAAATTTAAAAAGAGATGAGGATACAACTGACTGGCCCACTTCCAGTCCCCAGTAGCACACTTGCACGCATGCACACTTACCCAAATATTTGTAAAAACCAGGAGTAGAAGCAAGAAGACAGTCGAGAGGCCAGTGTACTGATTGCTGATGGGCACGAGTCACCACGCCCAGCATTGTTGTATGTGGTTACTGGGGATCAAACTCCGGACCTTGTGCTTGGTAGGCAGATGCCAGAACCACTGAGGTAAGTCTCCAGCCCCCAACTTTAATTTCCTTACTGCTCCTTCTGGAATCCCTGTAACTCTGACATTGGCCCTCCTCAACTGAATCATCTTGCCTCCTACCTTATATCTTTAATTGCTTTAACACTGAAACATTTTTGCAACACTATTTTCTAGTGATTTTACTGAGGGTTTTTTTTTTTAAATGTCTGCTCAAATGTTTAGATTTTTGGTATTTTAAATTAGTAGGAACATTTTCTCCAAGATTTCCATAATTGTAGCATTTTATCTTTACAGATGTAATGTCTGATTTTTTTTTTTTTTTTTTTTAGGTTTTTTGAGACAGGGTCTCGCTTTGTGGTTCAGGCTGGCCCTGAGCTCAGCCTCCAACTCACATCACAGCAATCCTCCTGCCTCTGCCTCCCGAGTGCTGGGATTACAGGCGTGAGCCACCACGCCCGGCACTGTGGTATGTGGTACTGGTTGCCGCTGGGGTGAGTCTCCACACCCAGTGTTGTTAAGTGGTTACCGGGGAATCAAACCCGGGTCCTTGCGCTTGCAAGACAGGCGCTGGAACCACTGAGCTAACTCCCCGGCCCCTGACTTTTTTTTTTTTGAGACAGGGTCTTTTTTTTGTAGTTCAGGCTGGCCCTGTACTCATTACATAGCCCAGACAAGCCTCAAACTCACAGTAATCCTCCTGCCTCTGCCTCACAAGTGTTGGGATAACAGGCATGAGCCACCACATCCAGCACTGTTGTGTGTGGTTACTGGGGAATCAAACTTGGAACCTTGCACTTGCAAGGCAGGTGCTTGAACCACTGAGCTAAATCCCAGGCCCAATGTCTTACTTTTCACATCTAAAGATATTAAAAATAGTTGGCACAAATTCTTACTGCCTCATCTGATTTTTCTAAATTGCTTGTTTTTTCTGGGTTGTGTTGTCTTTCATAGAGGCTGTCATCAGATTGTTTGTGATTTGAATCTTAGGCATTCTCCCCACCCAAAGGGCCAAAGGGCCACGTCAAACGCTTAGTCCTCAATTCAGTGCTACTGGGAGATGGCAGAAACCTTCAAGAGGTCAGGCCTTGTGAAAGGCCTAGCTATGGAGGGGTTTGTGCCCCTGAAGGAGAGGGGTGGGTCTATCCCCCACGCCCATACCTGGAGTTGTCAGGATTGAGTCTAGGGACTACGGTTCTCAGTCCTTTTAGTTTTTTTTTTGGGGGGGGGCAGGATCTTGCTTTGTAGTTCAGACTGGCCCTGAACTAACTATGTAGTCCAGGCCAGCCTCAAACTCACAGCAATTGTGCCTCTGCCTCCCGAGTGCTGGGATACAGGCGTGAGCCACCATGTTAGGCACTGTGGTACTGGTATTGATTGCTGGTGGGTATGAGTCACCACACCCCGCACTGTGGTATATGGTTACTGGGGATGGATCTTGTGCTTGCCAGGAAGATGCCAGAAGAGCTAAATCCCTGGCCCCTTTTGGAGATAAGATCTTGCTTTTTGCTAAGTTGCTGATGTGGGGCATGACCCTGCCCTCCTTCTGCCTCAGTTTCCAAGACTGCTGAAATCACAAATGTGTGGCACATGCCCTGCTGGAAACTGAGTTTTTGTAGCACAGCCTTGAGACGATTGACTCCTCCATGTAATCTTCACCATAATGCCAATGGGGCCAGCCAGCAAGGATCTGGAACCTCCTGAACTGTGACCTTTTTCTCTTTGTAGTTTGACTGTCTTGGGTTCTTGTTTCAGTAAAGAGTAACACAGGAAATAACACTGGCAGAAAGGAACTGGTACATGTCAGCTCTGAAGATTGTAGCTCAATTATCAAGTTGTTCTTTAGGTTATTTCCGGTGTCGATACTTTTACATTCTTGGGTCTAGTGAACACTATGCAGAAAGGCATTTAATCTTGTTTTCAGTGTACTACTCTGTAGAGAAGAATCTGGCCTACTGTTTGAATGTTGTGCTAATACAGTAATAATGTGATTAATAACTGGGCTTGTCCCAGTCCATATCATCCTTGGTTGCGCAGACACACATGAGAAATACAAAAGGTAGAAGCTTTGGGTTCTGCAGTTTCTGACTTTAGACGGAGATGAACGTGCTCAGTAAGTCATGTCTACGTGATGATGTCGTCCCAGTTAAGCACTCTGGACTCTGTAAGCCTGATTCCTTGGGTGGCAGGACCCAGTATACTGTCATATGTTGATGCCACTAATATATTTAGGCACCTTGGGATAGGATGACAGAAGTACTTCCAAATCCTGCTTACTACCTCTCTTTGGCTGACTTTAAAATGTAACATTTTTCCATAATTAACCCAACCACGCAGAGGGCATCTATTGTGGTGAGATCTGTGAGTCCATCTAACACACTATCTAACCTGAGGTTTGTTTTGAGAATTCTCAGTTACGAAGGCTCTTGCCTTCAGGTCCAAGTGATTGTACCTTTGGGTCACAGTGTCACTCCTGTTTGGTGATAAACCTCCATCTACCAACTGAGGTTGGAGTTGCCCCAGTGGTGTGGATGTGGAGAGAAGTCCTAAATGTTTACTGACCTCCCTTAATTTTGTGGCTCTATCTTCCCCTGGGCCCCAGAGATAATTGGTGCTATGGGTGAGCTCTAAATCAATTTCTTGGCTTCTCCATTACTGGTTTAAAACAGGGCCAGGCTTACCTCGTTAGTTACTACTCATCTACTACTGGCTTTTCACTTCTCAAAATTCTCCATCTTGGTGGTGCTGTGTCGCGGTGTGTTTGCTGAAGCAGCCGTGGATGTGCATCCACCCTGTGTGGAAAGTGGCTGGCTGGCAGCCTCCCACTAGTGTGCCTGTGGATCCTTGGCATATATGCCATGTCCCCAGAGGATTCTCCAGACACTCACTGGGCAGGGCGAGAGGTACAAAGGCAGGCCATTTCCACAAGACTCATAATGCTGCTCACGGGAACCTTTGCCTCGGGACTCTCGGGACTAGACTGAGCAGCACAGTCTCAGCTGTGCTACAGTCAGCTGGTTCCTGTCCCACCTGCCTCCCTCTTCTCCTTTCCTGGGGGGGAAAGACCTGAACTGGAGTCTGAAGGTCTCTCTCCTCATGCCAGGTCCTACTAGATGGGCAACTAATTACCCGTCTACTTTTGCCTTGGTATCTGCTCCTAGAAGCTCCCCAACTGCCACCCAGACTTTAAGAAGAGGTCATAGCAGAGGTATCGCTGACTATCTTAATTCAGAAACCCCTACTAAGTTTTTAGTTCTTCAGAGATTACACGTTTCTAGTATCATTTCATCACTTCCATAACATGTGTATCAGAGAGTTTGTTTACTTGTTTGATTTAGTGAAACACAAAATATTCCATCAAATTACCTGGGAAAATCCAGGTAGCAGAAATATATAACATGGCCACTTTTTAGGGTCTCAAACAGTTTTAAAAGGTCATAAATTGATAGTCACATATATTGTGACTTTTAAGTGAATTCCACTTTCTGTACTTTGCAAACTCAAGTGTACAAAGAAACCTTGCGGTGTGGAGGTAATAACATTTCCCAGCCTGACCACACAGTTGTGTACGGTGCCAGGTGAATATTACGTGAGGTGTCAAGTCACTGCATTGATCCTGTTTGAACTTCGGGCCAAAGCAGCACAGTGGCCTGAAGGACACATCTTCATGTCTGTGGATGTGAACGCAGAGGAAAATGGTCCAAGGGAAAGGCTGAGGAGACTACACAGAGAGACGAGTCCTAGCAGTCTGCAGTCGTTGGCAAGACAGAAACATACACAGTCTTCATATTCAAAGTCTTCATGGGGATGTCCTCTGTGATTTCTAGGATGGCAAGACAGAGTTTTAAAACATCATTCCCTATTCTGGGTGAATATTTTAAAAATGTTAATTGACCCCATGATAAGAACATCTGCCTCATCCTGAGAAAGACGTGACTCTTATCCCAGATGCTGGGGTTGGGGGGGGTGTGTGCCCCAAATCCCTGATGTTTCCTGTTAGGAGCAAACCTGTCCCTCAGGGTGGGCATTCTGACTGCATGTCATGGCTTATGCTAATGAGAGGACTCAGACAGGGACCAACTGTGCAGCAAGAAACCGATCGCGCCTCTACAGTGAAATCACAATAAAAAACACTTGACACCACGTCCTAGCCAGTGAGCTTTCCTGGTTGGAGACACTCTGTGTTGTCACATTATTAGGGACAGGAAGAGTAAGGCAGACCAAGACTCCACAGGGAGAGGGGACGACCCGAAGTTCCTTTCTCAGAATTTCTCCTAGATTCTGCCCTATAAATCTCTCTCTTTCTCTCTGAGTATTGTCTGTGTCCTTCTCCTGTGATAGATTTCAGTACAAGTACCCTCAGTGAATATGAGTCCCTCTAGCAAGTCCACACCCCTAGTGTGGGTTGGGGAAACCCGCAGGTGTCATTTGTAGCAGAAATGATGGTGGTCCTATGTACATCTGTCTATGTTGCACAGATTTCTGGAACTTCTGGAGGACTATACCCTTGAGGACCTCAGTGTGGCTAGCTCTGGGTCTTGTCCAAGAAGATTTTCCCCATGAAGGGGTTATTTTCTATGCCTAGAAGCATAGGAAAGGCTCGGTTCTATGGCTCACAGGTGGCAGTATAAATATGAGCCACATGGATATGATTCTAACCCCAATGCACCATGTCCTTGCACTAGCACAGAGGACATTCCAGTAGCCAGTGACTGGTGCATTTAAAAGATGAGAGAAAAGGTAAGTCAGAAAACCTTTCAAGTTTCATTACACTATTAGAACAGGAAGCTATATTTACAGATGATCTTTACTATGACCCCACAATGAAAGAGCCAAAAGTGTTGGGCTGACAAATTTCCCAAGACAGTGAAAGACTCATGGGCGTAAATGGAACCGCAGATGGGGCCTAGATTGGAGGGAGCGTGTGTGCTGAGCTAAGATCCTGAAGCATAAAGAGCAGGATGCCGTGAGAGACTCTGAGTAGAGGAACAACACGCAGGTAAGGACGTTCATGAACAATTTTAGTGCAGAAGATGGACTGTGAACAGGTGACCTCCACGGCTGACGAAGTGCTACCTTAGGAGAGCGGGAGCCTACTGCAGTGAAGGGAGACGCAGTTGGGGCAGAGCTGGCACATGCCTCACGATGGGAGGGAGGATTTCATTTCTAATAGTATGGAAAAAGACTACAATATCACACAAAATGCTAAGTCTAAAGAAAAGAGCTGGACAGGGGAGAGATGGGGTGATTCACAGAGGCCAAAACTAACGATGACTATCTGAATAGGGTCCCTCCCTGCGGTTCTAAGTGCCTTAGTGCTCTTCGTAGAAAAGGCTGTGAAAGTGAGATAGAAAACAGCCCAGGGCCCATACAAATTAGCAAGTCTTACCAAAACCTTCCTCAAGAGAAGTGGGCCTCACATTAAAAAGCCATTTTGGCAGCAAAAGGGTACTTTTGAATAGGATCCTTTACCAGAGAAAGAAAAAGAGAATGTAGGAGGTTGAATAATGTCCTCCCAAGATATACACTCATATTCTAAATTCAGAGAAGCTGGGAACATAACTTTGAGAAAAGAGGAAATGGAGGAAGAAATCCCGCCCATGGAAGTGGAGAAGGTGAGGGATGTGGCCCTTGCCAGGGACACTTGGAGACACCAGAAGTTGGAAGAAGGAAAAAGAATGGTTCATTTCTGGAATTCTGAGAGTACGTTTTTGCTTATCCCTTGATGTGTGATCTCTGGCCTTCAGAACCAGGAAAAACTACAATTCTGTTGTATCAAGCCAGCAAGTGTGTGGTGATTTGCTTCTGTAGTCTTAGGAAACCAAGAGAGAATGCTCCTCTAGCATGTTCTAGGCCCAAGGCAGGCAGAGGCAGACCAGGTCTCCTCAGGGATTCCGTGGGCCTGTGCATGAAAGAGCTGGAACTTCTTACCACTTACTGTGGTCTGAAATACCTGAGTGGACAGAGTCTGGCTTCAGTGTCCCTAAGGAACTAGAGAAGAAGCCCTTAAAACTTCAAAGCAGACAAAATCTGAATTGGTCATATCACAGTCAAACTATAGAAAGCGAGAAACAAAGGGAAAAATTCTAAAAAGAAGCTAGAGGCAGAAAGATAAGACAGATCAGCCAAAATAACACAGTATAAGAAAGAGAGGGAACATAGAGACGAGGTACAGTATGGCCTATGTGAAACATCTGCTGCTTCCATGGAGATATTACAGAAGATGAGCAAGAGGCTGCTTTGGAAATGACAATGTCTGGCAGTTCTATTTAAGTGCCAAAAGATATGAATCTGGACTCAGAACATCCATGAGTCCCAGGTTACGCTGCTTCATAAATAAAAGAATGGAATGATAGAAGCTCTGAAGCTGAGATGTTAAGAAGAACGGGTATCATCACAAAACACATCCTCAAAGGGAAGCTGTTTGGGAGCAGTGATTCCAGTGGCAGTGAGAGAAAAGTAAACGTGTGGGCCAAACACTCGGGATCACACAACTGATACCAAAGGATCTGGAGGGCAGGGCTGGGATGTCAATACAGGCCGAGGCCAAGCGTGGGAAGGGGGAGCAAAACCACACTGCTGCCACACAGCATCCTCAGTTTGTTTTCTGCATGTGAACATGACTTACAAACTGAAAAGGGAGGCAAAGGACTGTCATGTCATTTATTTATTTACTGCTTTTGTGGTTCTGCAAATTGATTGCAGTTTCTCTCACTGAGCTGTATCCCAGGAGGATTTTTAAAAAGTTTTTTTACTTGATACAATGTCTTGCTTAGTTAGTTGCCCAGGCTGCCCCTCAACTTGTGATCCTCCTGTCTCAGTCTCTCAAATAACTGTGATTATAGGTATACACCAACATATCTGGCTTAGGTTTATTTTTAAAATTTTTTCATACTAGAGATTGAACTGCCTGCTCCCCCAGACGGTCGCCCAGTCCTTTTTCATTTTTGCTTTGACACAGGGTCTCACTGAGTTGCCCAAGCTGTCCTTAATCTCCCAGTCCTCCTACCTCAGCCTCCCAAGTAGCCAGATTGCAGCATATTCTACCATGCCTGACATAAAGCCAGGTTTAAGTGTCCTTCATGTGAGTATATTGCAACAATCGGATAGTTTTGATCCTCGGGACAAGAATATCTTAAGGACTGGTAAATGTGCTGTTACCTAGAAGGACCCATTTTTAGGTGAATTCCAAGGCAAAACATAATGACTGGTTTAGTTATTACTTAGAAATACATTATTCTATGATTAATTTTTGGTAAAGATAAAAATCATGGTATCATTGTTTAACACATGGTCTGCAAATGGTTAATGATATCAAATTTGGTTTCAACTGGACAAAGGTATAAAACTTTAGGTGCAAGCCCCTTACCTTGGGTTTGAGTCTCATTCAGAAATAGCTTCAGCTTCCTGCTGCGAAGGCCAAACACCTTGGCTGCCTCATACAAAAGAGCCTGGTGGGTGAGTCCGTTCTGCCCCAGCGGGTTTTCCAGCAGGAGAGTGCCCACTGTGCCTGCTAGACACTCTGCCAGGGAAAGGAGAAACTGGATCAGTTCCCGAGGGCTTATCCTCTCACAGAGAGCCTGGTAGCAGACAGCCCTCAGAGGCAGGGCAGGAAGCCTCGAAGGCCACCCTGGACACAAGAGCAGGAGGCTTGTCAGCTGCAGGTACAGTGCACAAAAAGCCTCCCACAGTTCACAGGAGCTGACGGGGGAAAGACACACTGACTCATAGAAAGACAGTGGTGTGTGGAATAGATACTTGGCACAATCAAGGGAGGGGCCGAAGGGCTTCAGAACGAAAGGTGTACCATGAGGATCACAAAACCATCCAGAAAACACGGCTATCACTCTGGTTGTGACTAAGGCATGAAGGAAAGCAAGTTTTCAGAACATGTTTCAAGAAAAATGAGATAAAAGCATAAAATCAAATCGTCTCAAAAATAACTGAACTGGACATCTGTTTATACTGTTTACTTCAGAATATTTCATTTCCTGACCATCCCAGATAGAAGAAGTTCTTTCTACATGACACATTTTTTAAAAAGAGAGACAGTGGTATTAAAAACTGGGGCCAGGAGCACACATACCTTGAGGCTCTGCATTGAGGAGCTGCAGGTTGATGTACTGACAGAGGAGAGGACCAGGACTACTGGCCGGAGAGGGGGCTGATCCCGCAGTCACACACAGTGTCCTTCCGCTGAGACTCAGCAAGTCTGTCTGGTTTTGTATTTCTAAAAGTGACAATTCTGAAGTCATTTGCTTTTTCTCACTTCATGATTAAACTAGCATTTTTTTTTTCTTTTTTACGGTAATGTTTTCCATTTAATTCATCAAAGGACACTGCCAGGCAGTAATTAAACGTCACATAGTACTAAATCTTTTTTTTGTTTTGTTTTTTTTTGATGTTAGCCATTGGTCGAAGAACTTTGTGCATGCTAAGCACCGGTGCTACTTCTGAGGTACATGCCTATTCCCTCAAACAGCAGGGTATCTTACTGGTCCAAAGCAAGTGGCATAATAAAAGTATTCTTAGCTCAAAAGATACAGCTTTTCTCTCATTCATGTTTTCCTTAGTCCAGTTCCTCTTAAAAATTCTCTCTACATCAATATCTCAAACTTCACCATGAAGAGACTGTACCTTAAAATAATAATTATAATTGGCAAATTAAATTTTAATTTTCTAAAGTTGTTCCTTGGTACTTGTATTTCTAAGATTCAGACGCTCTGTTTAATGAAATTAAGACTCAACAGACAGGCCTCTGAGTCCATAACTACTAGGTAATAGGGCAGATGAGAAAAGCCTCTGCCACTCGGCAAGCCAGGTTCTTCAGTATATCGCACAGCGCAGAGGCAGAGACCCTGCAGGCAGGCTCTGCTGAGGAGCAGTCACCAACTCAGATGTGAGCAAAACACACAGGTTTCACAGGTATCAGACAAGGACCGTCTCCAGGAGTACTTTCCACATACCTGTTTCACCATGGAAGACAGCCAGCTCTGTATTTTCAACACCAAAAATGCTAGCAACAACACTCTTTAGCTTCAGAAGGTCCAACTGATTATCGCCTTTTGGATTTTCCAGAAGCAATACTCCACCTAGAAAGCAACAACAAAATCTCATTCAGGTTTGTGTTCACAGCACTGCCAGTGCAGTTGTCATTCTCTACCAGCACTGCCTCTTGCTGCAGAGCTCTGGTGGAAGAAGGGGGTAAGTAAGGCACTTGCTATAATGTGGTGGGCCTGCCTGAAGGTACCAAACTGTGTGCCACCCACACCAAATGTGCAACAATTACGCATAAGGATCTCCAGCTAACACACCATGTATAGGGAGAATATGCTTACGAGTCCAGTATGATGAGAAACGTTTCATTCTAACTGTGTTTCTTGCCTGCCTGTTACTGGTAGATCTGAATGTTAAGTACTCTTTACCCATGGGGTCAAAAGGTACATGACTGTGAGTGGAAAATGGAGAGAAGACAGGTACTTGCGGTTTTCCATTTTCACACGTGTATCAATTTTAAATATTAACAGGAGGAAAGAAAGCAAGTCACAGTGTTTCAGTGAGTCAGTTTGGGTGATTCTTTACAACAATTACAAATCTGTTAAATTTTTCTGGGCAATGCCAGCATTTGCATTTTTTTTTAAAAAAGAAAATTTCTAACTGTGGGAACTAAATGATATTTGTAATACTTGCTGGTATATGTTTTTAATGTCTCTCTGTTCCCGTAAGTTTGCTATTAAAATACATTAAACTGAGCCAGGGATGTCGCTCAGTGGCACTATGGCTGTCTGGTAAGCACAAGGTCCTGAGTTTGAACTCCAGTACCCCAAAAAATAAAAAATTAAAAAATATATATATACACATATATAAAGGAAGGAATGTAAACATCAAAAAGAAATGTTACATTTTGGGAGAAGTCTTTTTCAAATATACACTAAATATCCCTTCAGTATGTGTTTTGATAATTTCCCCCTGAGGTGGACAAGGGATAAGGACACTGAGCAATTCAGATACAAATTCCCTATGAGAATGTGATTATTATGTATAATAGAAAGTGTGCCAATAAAATTGACTTCTTAAAAATATGCAAGGAAAAGGAAAGTGATAATCTAAAAAATAAGAGAGCACTTGGTGGCCTGTTCCTATTGCAAGTACCTTTGAGTTTATAATTCTCATTTCTGATTATGTGCCATTTGTAAATCTCGAGGCAGAGTGGTTATAAATACTATCTGATCATTATCTCTGAAAGTTTTCTCAAGTGGTTCCAGTTAGTTGATGTATCCAAGACATGAGATTCTATTACTTTATTGGTTTACTTCAAATTTTTACTTTAATTATAGAATCATAGCAAGTTTTAAAGACACCAGGGCTCTTTACCCAGGTTCTCCCAAAGGTAACATGTTAACAAACAATACTACAAACTCCCAATCAATATATCAACATTGATATAATCTATCAATACCAAGGCCTTTTTAGTTCTTTTTTTTGAGACAGAGTCTTGCTTTTGTAGTTCAGGCTAGCCCTGAGCTAACTATGTACTCCAGACAAGCCTCAAACTCACAGCAATCCTCCTGTCTCTGCCTCCTGAGTGCTAGGATTACAGGCGTGAGCCACCGCAGCCAACACTGTGGTATGTGGTTACCAGGGATGGAACTCAGGACCTTGTGTTTGCAAGGCAGACGCCGCAACCACTGAGCTAAATCCCCAGCCCTACTCTGGCTTGTTTTGAGAAGACAGTCTGGCCAAAGCCTACATGCTAAATCAGAGTGATCACACCCAAATTTCATTCGCACAACTAAACCCTTCTAACTCGAAGGGCAATGTTCTAATTACAGCCATATATTTTGTCTGTTCTGTTCCTAATTCAAGGATGCTTTGTCTTGTCCTTTATAAACCTGTTTACATGAATTTCCATAGAACCACAGGTGGCTCGCCTTTACTGCAACTGACTGCCAATAAAAATCAGTGCCTGGGACTGCACCTTTGTCAGCTGCACCACCATTGGTCAACCTGGGCACCTTACTTTCTCTTCTATTTCTGTCTCTTAGTATATTTTTTCTTGGGCCTGCACTGTTGGGAACCATCCTGTTTGGGAATTATAAGGTCAAAATTGACCAGGCCTTCTTGTCTATAGAAGAACTTTGGACTTGACTTTTGTCTTTATCTCTGGTAACAATAGGGACTCAATGGTGCCATATGTTGTGATGTTTCAGGGCAGAACTACACCAGATCTCTCCCTTTTAAAGGACTAAATGTAGATAATAAAAGGTGTGGTAGGCTGAGGTCTGGAGTCCTTGCCGCCCAGAGTAGCATGGATCAGATCCAAACTCAGTTTTCTCTAAGTCTCATTTCTGCCTAATTATTAATTATTTCGCTGTGTGCTGTGAACTCACAGCAGACTAGAACTTAATACAAAAGTTCTAGTTTCGTTCCCTTCCCCTGTTCACCACACTGCACCACAAACTGGGCAGGTGGGGACTAGAGACTAACTACAGGGCTCTCCAGTGTTCAAGATCAAGATGCCAGCAAATCTGGCATCTTCCTAGCTTGTAGACCACACCCTGCTCTGTTCACAAATGGTGGAAGAAATGACTGGTTCTCTAGGTCTCTCTTATAATGGCATGAATTTTATTCCTGAGGGCTCTACCTTCATATCCTAATCACCTCCCAAAGGCCCTACCACCTACTACTATCTCTGCAAGGGGTAAAATTTTGACGTGTGACTTTGGAGTGGAAGCAGGGAAACAAACACTGAGGGCACAGCACTCTGTTTCTTGAATCTGTAGGGTTGTATGTTTTGGTGTCTTTGGGAGGTTTTTTAACATTTCTTTGAGTCTCTTCTTTCAACTCTAGTAGCAAGAATGTTAACTTTTTGCTATTTGATGTACAGGCCCATGAGATTCCTATTTCCAACCCTCTGCTGTTCAGAGGGGTAATTTTTATCTTCTGGTTCAATTTTTTTCCTTTTTCTTCTCTTCTCTCCTCTCGTCTCCTCCGCTTCCCCCCTCCCTCCTTTCCTCTTCTGCGGCTCAAGCCAGCCATTGAGCTTTTAAAATTTTAGTTGAAGTTTTCCACTCTAAAATGTTTGATTCTTCTTTATAGCTTCTATTTCTTTTCTAAGGCTCTGCATTTTTCACTTGTGGTTTGTTACTGATTCCTGAAACATTTACTCTGTCTGCTGTAAATTCTGGCAGACACTACAAATATTTGTCGTCATGATTCTGCATCTCGTTTGTCCTTTTTTCACATCTGTGGGGAAAGGCACTACCTAGTCTGCCTAGTTACTTTCAGGTGGGAAGTCCAGGTCCACTAGCACCCTGCACTTAAAAAAAAGGTCCAGATTTCCTGGTCCCACTGGCAGAGCATTCTCACTTTTCTCTAGGCCTCTACCAATAACTCCCTGCTCGGGAAGGCAGTGCCTCTGTACTGCTCCCCATGTGGGCTTCCCTGACCCCTCAGTGGGACCTGGCTTCACTGCTGCCATGTATTCCTACGGGGAGGATGCTTACTACTGCTCAGCGGGAATGGAAGTACAGTCTGTTTATGGCCCCACTACTGACACCCACCAGGGAGAAGAGCTCATGACCATTTGGATGAAACTCCCACCTTCCTACTCAGTCTTCTCTGACATCACCTTGGTGGTCTAAGGAGTCTGAGGTGTCTAAGCAGGGCAAAAGCTGCCTGAGGCTTTCTGCTTGGCCTTTGCTCGGGAGGATGGTAGTGGGGCCCTATCATTTTCTATGGTGTATGACTGTAGTAGACCAATTATTGTCTAATATTTCCTTTTAAAGGGCCGGGGATGTGTGTAGCTCAGTGCTAGAGCACCTGCCTAGCATGGAGAAGGTCATGGGTTCAATCTCCATAACTGAAAAAAACAAAAAGATATTTGTCTTGCTAGGTTTTCCATACTCTGATCCTTTGTCTAGTGAAGGCAGGATTTTGCTGAGGCTTTTTCTGTCAGGAATAGTTGGCATTTCTAGATTGGTAGCTTAAGTTCTGGGTTGGGACATATGATACATAAAAACAAAGTCCAGGGAACTCACAATTATTTTTCTTTTTTCTTTTTTTGAGACAGGGTCTCCTTTTGTAGTTCAGGCTGGCCCTTAGCTCACTATGTAGCCCAGGCCAGCATCGAACTCACAGCAATCCTCCTGCTTCTGCCCCCTGAGGGCTGGTGGGCATGAGTCACCATCCCAGGAATTGTTGTATGTAGTTACTGGGGATCAAACCAAGGGCCTTGCACTTGCAAGGCAGGCACTGGAACCACTGAGCTAAATCTGCAGCCCAGAATTTACAATTATTAAGGAACTTAGTTGCAAGGTTCCCAGCTAGTTTGTTTGTTTTCCTCTACCTTCCAGAGTTTTCTTATGTCTATTTTTGTATTTGTACAGGTACTCAGTGTGCTCAGGGGAGAAGAGTGAATATGTGTACTCCACCTTCCACCAAGTGCACATTCCTTATTTTGTTAAGGGGTTTATTTTGATGACAGTTAAAAAGAAAGGCATCCAGTTTCATCATCCTTTGTTAAAGGGAAGACTTCCAGAAGTCGAAAACATGCCACACAAACTATGGATTTCATTTGCAGTTACCTTGTTCCCTGCCATTTACACAGATGTGAAGGTTGACATATGCACAAGCAGGACCAGGAGTGGACAGCCCTCTGGTGAGCGTAATTTCTAGGTCAGACCCCTTTAACTGAGCGAAGAAGAACATTCGATTACTTTCAACATCTGCTGCAGTGTGCTAAGCTATCAAGTAACACAAACCACTTCTTAGTAAGTTCTTCAGTGTCAAGAGCTATAATTTATAATACAATTTATTCAATTTATATCCCCATTTTCTCTTTTACTTGTTTTCTTAAAAATGTATATTTTTTCTGATCATATAACATGCTAATTTTAAAAAATTGAAATAGACAATACACAAAATAGAATGAAGCTGCAATGAATTATTTCCTATTGAAAGGAAAAATAGCCACTTTCAGCAGCACCTTGTCTGTCTTTTTGACTCAGAAAAGTAGGAACATGATGAGGAAATCACTGAATCTGTGATTAAGATATGTCACAAATGACTAGTTGTGAATTATGGGCCAGTGTGGGCACATCTTGATATCAAGTAATAGTACAAATACAAATACAATTGTAATCTTATATGTAATATGTATCTTATATGTAATCTTAAATGCTTTTTAAGTCAATTGTTATTTAGTATTAATAATTACCAAAATCCTCCATCTCCACTTTTCTAGGTTCAGATAAAACAGGCCCATACAGTCCTTCCATCTCCTACAATTCTCACACCCACTCCTGACTGTACCCCAGGACTACTGAGACAGCACGTCAGCTGGCCTTCTTTCCTTTACCTCTTCTGGCTTCCTCTCCCAGCACCACCCTGAGCAGTACTGCAGGACTAAGGATTCCACCACTCTCCAGCGAGGGCCAGAATATCAACATGTGCTATATAAAGTGAAAAAACTAGTCTGAAGTCAATTAGTAGTCTACCAGACCTCAGAACTCACCTGTGTTTTCTCTTCAATAAGGACTTTTTCTGATGTACAAACTGGATACGGTTTCAAGGGAGCCTTTATGGTGGCACATATGAACTCTGTGTGCCTTTCAATAACATTATTCAGATACCGTTCTTCAGACTTGGCGTTGTAATACACTGTTATTTCATCAGTGGGGACCAGATTACACTGAAAGCACATATAGAGAAATGTAAGAAGGGAAGCAGCTTTGTTAGGTTTGAATAAGGATCGTAGGGACAGGGGGCTGGATTTCTTGAAGTAGGGAAGAGGTCCAAGCAAACAAGGGCGCTGAATCAGAGTAAGGGAAAGGGAAGTTAAGTAGACTAGAGATGTGCCACATAGAAGAAGCTAATAATCTCCATGCACAAAAACATTATTTACTATAATGTGAGCTAAGAGTAATAACACCAGCAAGAATTAAAATCGGATTGCGGAATTAGGAGGAGGAGAGTGGAAGGAGGATAGAAGGGGAAAGGGAAGATGATTGAAACTGCACGTACTAATAAAATTTTTAAAAGTTAAAAAAAAAATAACACTGGGGGTTTAGCTCAGTGGTTCTGGCAACTGCCTTGCAAGTACAAGGAATGGAGTTTGATCTCTGGTATGAAAAAAAGAAAAAAAATTAAATACAAACCATTAAAAAAAAATGTCAGTGGTCCCATGCTTAGTCATTACAGAAGGGCATGCCTGCCCATCTGCTGGGGTGATCTCCAAGACCAACTGCACTGAAACTGCTCTTCTACCTATGCTTTGGTGAGAAGGGCACATGTCTTTCCTTAGCACAATTGCCCTATGTGAATGCTGGAACAGAAGAATGACCTAGACCCCACTTACAAAGCTCTACACTGCACAGAGCACAGAAGCACCTTTTCCATCTGCAGGAACGGCCCATAGAGCTCGGACGCCTGGCCTGCGAAGGAGGGTGTGTCGAAACCCTCATCTGTCAGGACGGCTTCAGAGTAAGCGCTTTCCGGCCCTCTCACCTGGTGTGGCACTGATGCCCCCTGTGCACTGCAGGCAATGAGCTCTGTGTGCCTTCCTCAGCTCCCTAGTGAGGAAAAACCACCCCACTCTGTGCAGACCCAGAAATCTCTCCTGAGCTAAGAGCCCACCCACGCTGGTTACACTGCATAAAGTACCCCTGGTTACCTTATGCACCATCCCAAAACGTACTATCCTATGAGGATCTTGTGGAAGTCAGAGGGAACCAAAAAAGGATAGAAAAGTGCTCAGGTCACCTGAAAGATCTTAGAGAAATAAAGAGCCTTATCCAGCTTGGGAGTACAAAGTAGAAAGTGGAAGGGACCTATCTTCCCTGCAGCGCACAGTCTGGATGGACAATGCACTGAGGACCATAACAGATCACAATGACTAATATTGGCTGCTTCTCCTGTCCTCTCCAATAACTGAAACAAAACAAACACAGTTAACCGTAGCTTGCTCTTGAACTAACGCACTGACCTTTTTGCGAAGTTTCTGAATGCGATTGATAACTTCCCGAGCCATCCCTTCATCCATCATTGACTGGTCGGGGGTGACGTCTAAGAGAACCAAAGCCTGTAGAAGAATGCACATGAAACAATCAAGCCAGGCACATGCTGCCTTCACACCAGAGAAATGCTAGGTAAAACCGAGTTCTGTTCAAGCAAACATCCAACAGTGTTCATTCACTTTTCTGACCAAAGGAAAATATAATGAATTTGGTTTCTTTGTCGCTGAGGTACATCTTTGTAAGCATTTCTCCTGTACCTCTAGAGAAAGTCATACTTTTCTTGGTAGGGTACTTCTCACAGGAGCCCTGACACGCCGCTTTTATGCACCCGCTCATGACTCTCTTTATGACCATTGAATAAATAGTGTGCATGCCTTTACTAACTAATGACACTCCACGAGCAGCAAATATTCCATTGCACAGGACTGGACAAAAGGCCACAAAACCGCCAACTAAATATAATTTTCTTATGCTGTGACCTGTCTGATCTTTTGATTTCTCAGCATAATTCAAGACACAAATTCTAGAGTGGACTCAAATCTTTTACAGAGGATAGTTTAAACTGGTATCATTTTACTTATTCTATCTCACCTGATGGTTGTTACACTAGCTTGCAATATCACTATACTAGATTGTAATATCATTACTTCTATTATAGATTGAAATGTACTCCACCTGGTCCTCGTTTATTAGGCAGTAACTGCATTTTCTTTTGAGGAAACCTGACTGGAGAATCATGCAATTTGTCTCATAGTGAAAATGCATGACAAGCCCAAAATTCCATTTGGGACAGGGGCTCCATAGGTCACAACATGGGGGGTCAGGTCAAGAAAGTCAGAAACAGCACAAGATGACACTTCTTTAAGAACAAGCAAAGATTAGGCTCCAAACATGTACTGCAAACAGGAAAGACTGAGGACCCTAACTGCAAACCTCTTCCCTGACCCACTTCCTATGTCTACTTTAAGTCCTCGCCACTGCTCACGGGGAATTCTGCAGATAGCTAACTCAAGTCCTTGTACAAAGGGCCAAGCCTTCTTTTACCAAGATGTTGCTCCACAACCCTGTGTGTAACAGGTTAAGTACAGTGGGACTCCAACAATGTTCCTGACACTACACAGGAGATGTTCCTGCTGGGAGAAGTTAGGTCAGGACCAGAGAGAGATCTTTCAGAATCCAAAAAGGCCGGTAAATTTTCTTTATAGAGCCTTGCCAATGACCCCACAGCCACTCAACCTATTCTACCCAGCAACTTATCACACAAACTACGAAGACTAGCTTACTTTTCTGTGTCTATGATTGATTTGTTTTTAGTGGGGTTTATTTTTATGAGCTCAATACAAGACCATCATTAAGAGTTTAAAAAAATCAATTTATACATGGAGTAAAAACATGCATATGTTACAGTCTGTCATGGAGAAATTTAATAAAGCTAATCTAAAATAAGTAACTGCTTTACTTTACCTCGATAAAAGCTGTCAGTGTTCTTTAAAAGGCATAAGTAAAATACTTTATGTTCCCATCTCTTTCTAAGAATCTTCTATAGGGTGGGCATGGTGGCACATACCTGTAATCCGAACACTTGGGACCATTAGGCAGAAGCTTAAGCCCATCTTGGGCTATGTAGTGAGACCTTATCTAAACAAGAAAACAAAACTGAAAAAAAAAAAAAAAAGAAAAAGAACGTTTTATGTAACAGATAAATACCTGTGCATCGGAATGTGCCTCAAACTGTACAGTCCCTCCTGTGGCCTGGTCAAAGGTGTACATAAGGCGGATATCTTCTTCATGCAGCTCGTGGCCTTCCACAACAATGCTCCCTGTGGGAGAAACCAGCTCCATCAGTCTTCCTGACATGCCTCCTGTATACTGCACCCCTTCTGAAGAAAATTTCCTAGCAGCAGAGCTGCAGAAACTACAAAACATCATTTCTGACTCCTGTCACTCCTGAATATAAGGACTCAATAGACTTTCTTTAGCATGTACTATGCTGCTTTGATGACAGGTCACCACCAGTGACTCCCATTTCATATAAGTGCTCAGTTCAAAGCCATGTCAAAGCTAAGTGGAACACTGAGAGGAAATGAACCTTCATTTAAACATGGCATAGATTTAAAAAAGAAAAAAAAGTAAACTCAATGTTTAGTGTAAAATTGGCTTTGGTCCATAACTCGCTAGCTGTTGCTACTCTAGTGCAGAGTGTGGTGGTACAGGTAAAAGACAGGGCACAGAAATGGGCATCATGGCCAACTCAGGCAGGAGAAGGGGTGTGGACAGCTACTGATGGCATTCCACACCTTCAGGGAACCCACAGTGTCACTTGTGACTTCTCAGCAATAAGCCTTATGTATGTATGTATTTATTTTTGAGACAGGATCTTGCTTTGTAGTTTAGGCTGGTCCTGAACTCACTATGCAGCCCAGGCTAGCCTCAAACTCACAGCAACCTCCTGCCTCTGCCTCCCAAGTACAGGGATTACAGGTGTGAGCCACCATGCTCAGCATTGTGGTATGTGGTTACTGGGGATCAAACTCAGGACCTTGCATGTGCCAAGCAGATGCTGGAACCACTGGTTCCTATGCTCTGAAAACTGGCTTTCCTTCAATATAGAAAAGTCCTTTTAGAAACAACACTTTAGAAACTCAAGAATTTTACTTCCAAGGAAGATAGGAGGAATTATTGATGTGCAGCTATCTGGTCAAAAAACTTTTATAACAGGATGCCTCACATATCTACGTAATTTAACATTCTGAGTTGAGCTGGAAACAGATGACTCAAGTTTTAGTCATCTAAACTTTTATGTTTTCTTACTACTATCTAAAAATCTGTGGAACTTAGGATATCATTCCCAATTTTTATAACCACTGTTCTGATTCCTGCCTACATTCTTCAAAGTCTCTATTCATGATAGCTCTCAGCTTAGGATTTTCAGCTCTGGAGGGAGCATTAATAATAAATACCTTGTGTCCTAGGATAGCTGAGGGATGTCAAATATTAGCGTAGTCTCGACTGAGCTGCAAATTCCAGGGCACTATGTTCTTTTCCTCCATGCACATATCAAAACCATAATTATTCCCATGAATCCTCAACTGTCAGTGAGCAACATGAGAATACTGACAAAGTCTGTCTTACACAACTGTATATTGAGATTTTAAGAATATAAAAAGTAACAAAGGAAATGTAATAAAGGAACAAATTCAGCTTTGCCCAAATGAGAGACAAGACATGGGTTTTACTTAATTTAGAAAAACTGACAAGTTCCACCCATTTCTCCTTAGAAAGATGTTCCAAAATTCTATGCTAATTTTCTTTCCTTAAAAAACACAGCCCTGGGCTGGGGAGTTAGCTCAGTGGTTCCTGCGCCTGTCTTGCAAGCTCAAGGACTCGGGTTTGATCCCCCAGTAACCACACACAATACTGGGCGTGGAGACACGCCCAGTAGCAACCAGTACCACACACCACAGTGCTGGGTGTGGTGGCTCACGCCTGTAATCCCAGCAGTTGGGAGGCAGAGGCAGGAGGATTGCTGTGATGAGTTTGAGGCTGAGCCAGCCTGAACTACAAAGGGAGACCCTGTCTCAAAAAAAAAAAAAAAACCAACAAAACCCCCCAGCCCTTTCCTGTGAATATTTTCCATCTTCATTCTAACATCTCTAAAAGTCATTCTTTTTCTTTCCTTTTTTTCTTTCTTGGGACTGGGGATCGAACTTGGGCCCTTTCGCTTCCAAGGTAAGCACAATGCCACTTAATCTAAATCCCTGGCCCTCTTTTTCTTTCCACAAGCAATAGCTGGATCTTTTGGGGAATAGCATTCCCTGGTCTTGAAGTCCTGAGGATTCTGTTCTTTCTCACTAGAAAGGCAAACTGTCCAGGCCCACATTAGAATTACTTGTAGAATTCAATAGTATCCGAAGGTCCATTCTTCTGTCTGACTGAATTCTATCTAGCTATTAAGCCTGAAAGAATCACTATGGGAAAATATCCACTGCAATACTGTTTACAGTATTGAGACTAAAAAGAACCAAAAAGACTAACAATGAAAGGCTGATAAAAACATTACCAAGAATGTACACAAAGAAAAATCATCCAACTATTGAAGCAGCATTTCTGAGTATAAAGGCATAAAGTATTTATAATGAAATAAGTGAAAACAATAAAAAGGAGGACAAACCTCTAAAACATGTAAAATACAAAAATATAAAAACATAGAGGAAAACTCTTAAAATTTGGATAAAATCCACGCCCATCCAGCCGAAGCAACAGAAGGGGGCATCTTCACACTGCATCAGCCCGTGTAAGAGTGCATATTAAACAGCTGATAGGAGGAGGAGGCACCAGCTACAGCGTACTGGATCAGTGAAGGGCTAGGGGCATTTTATTCTATAAACTATCAGGAGTATTTACAGCTGTTTTTGTGAACAAGAACAGTGTTTAATTTAAGAGAAGGGAAGTGATAATAAAGGCCCAAGAGGATCCTAATTATGAGACACTTCTGTGCCCAAGGACGCCAGGTGAGCCCCCGTGTGAGACACCCACCGCTCTTCTGGAACTGCTCCAGCTCCTCACTGCTGAGCTGCTTGATGGCCGTCATCACTGCCTTAAAGGCTCCCTTCAGACGCTTTCCCAGGACCATGTGATCTGGCTCTGCCCTTAGCCGAATGCCATATTTGTTTTTATCTGTAGACAGGGTAACTTCGCGAACATTCAGTTCCTACGATTAGTGACCAAGAGAAAACAAAAAACTTGTGAAATGAAAACATGTCCACACAAAAATACACGCATATAAATGTCTATAGCAGCCCTACTCAAATAACTGAAAAGCAAAAACACCCCAAACTCCATCAACTGTGAATGTATCAACAATTTATAGTAGATATCCACACACTGGGGTATTAGCAGTTTAGAGGAAGCACTACTAACACATGCTGTAATACAACTGAATATTAGGCTGATTGAAAAAAAACACGTAAAAGATCATGAACTAAATGATTTCACTTACATGAAATGTCACTAGAGACAAGCTAAAGGCAGAAGGCAGAATTTGTGGCTGCAGAGAATGGTCAGATTTCAAGGGGGAAAGGGTGCGCAGACGACGAAAATGTTTTAATATGAGATGTATGGGTGTGTGTGTGTGTGTGTGTCGGTAGAATGCTTTCTGTAGAGGCGGATTAGGACAGATGAACATAATGGAAAGTTTCCCACAATTAGAAATATAAGTTCAATCTTCCAAGGGTTAAGTCACACTCAATTTTAGAGCAAAACAATCAACAGAGTTGACCAAAAGACTGTTAACCACAGCATTTCACACCCCTGAGTTAGATTATCAGTGCAGCGGGGAATGCTGACAGCACAGTAGGAGATTATTGAAAACAAGGTATCATCAATCTATATATTTAAAAGGAAAAATGGAGAATTTTTTAAGAATTCTATTTTTATGACTATTAGCATTAATTGCATAATTTTAAAGCTAACTTCTTGGCTTTTAATATTAGTTGGAATTTTCAAGCAATTCAAAACCAAATATAGAAATCATTATTTTACATGGTATCACATTTAAATATTGCTTGTGAAAAGAATAGAAAGTTTTACAATATTACAACAGACTAGGGCAGTAATGGTGAACCTTCTAGAGCACTTAGTGATGCGAACGAATCACTATGGCTGTAGGTTTGCCACCACTGGACCTCTGGTGTAGCTAAGTGCTAGACGTTTATCTGGAATGCCAGGCACCCTACCACCAACCTACAACACCAGTACACTATTTGTTCTTAAAACATCACGAAGAAAGTTCCTTGAGAGAATAACTGATTTTATAGCTTAAAATTTTGACCCTAAACTTTTTAAAGATGTAACCAATATCTATATGCTGCAATATACACAGGTAGAATTGTGCAAAAAGAGACCTAAATTTCTAACAATAGGAGAGAAATTAAATTATTAAGCAACCAAGAAACAAATATCATAGTTATTGAACTGCAAATTCAAGTCCAACTTGAGCAATTTAGATTTTTGAAGACTCTCAAAAGAAAAAAAATAAAGAGGGGTGGGGCTAGGAGTATAGCTCATTGGGCAAGGGTTTAATCCACAAGTCTATTAAAAGAAGCGCCCTCCAGAAAGGAAGTGAGATTTCATGGGCAGACAAGTAGAAAAGAATTCATTTTTATTGGGCACGTGTATTTACAACAAGTGTGTGGTCATTGCTGCTTGCATAACTGTTAGGAAGAAAGGTTTTGTATTAATTATAAAGAAGCACTCTAGGGGAAAGTATAAAAGGTAAATTAATTGACCTTGAAATAGTTTTCAAAGAATTTTGTTTATACTGTGAAAAGTTAAGGTGATACCAAGCAAAGTAAAATTTCATGGATGTTTTTGTTATTTACATATATATATATATATATATATATATATATATATATATATATATGCTGATTTAATAAAGAAACAGAACTTCATCAATGAATTTTCTTTTTCTTTTTTTTTTAGGTTTTTTGAGACAGGGTCTCGCTTTGTAGTTCAGGCTGGCCCTGAGCTCAGCCTCAAACTCACAGCACAGCAATCCTCCTGCCTCTGCCTCCCGAGTGCTGGGATTACAGGCATGAGCCACCACGCCCGGCACTGCGGGATGTGGTACTGATTGCTGCTGGGCATGAGTCTCCATGCCCAGTATGGTATGTGGTTACCAGGGATCGAACCTGGGTCCTTGCGCTTGCAAGACAGGCGCCGGAACCACTGAGCCAAATCCCCAGCCCTCGTCAAGGAATTTTCATAAAAATAATCTTCTGAAATAAAAAGTCCTCCAGACATAACTGACAAATTATGTATCTTATCTTACCTCAAGGATATACTTCTCCAAGGACCTGATATCATTCAGAGCTTCAGGATCTTGATGGATAACCACAATTTCTTTCAGAGGATACTAGGAGGAAATGGAAGATAAAACTTCATTAACTAGCTATTCATTTAAATGCAAGAAAAATGAAATAGTAAATGTTTTTCTGAATCTTAATTTCTAGGCTAAGTAGGTTAAACTAATGCCAAATCATTCATACAAGCACTACACAAAACAAAAATAATTTATTCTACTGTTGGAAATTCAATATATTAAGAAAGCTTACCTAAGAATTATTTAGGTCTACATGCCATATAAAATCTAAATGAAATGTCGAACCTTTATTGGGATAGTTTTTCGGTCTCGGATCACTCGCCCAAGTTCAATGACGGACTGCATCCTAGACACTGCATTCTCTGTTTTCTTGTCAATCAATTCCTCTCTGGCAGAGGAAGAAATATGACAGATTAGATTTAAAAGGAGGGAAAATAGGTTTGCTTAAGTGAAGAAGATGGTTAGGCTAAAGAAGGGATGGGGAGTGAGGTTGCTGGTCTAGTACTCAGGTCCTGCTCTAGAGGTAGGGAGTGGGGCCCACACAATTAGCTCCTCAGGTGTCCCTGAGGGGTGTGATCACAGTTCTAAGAGGGGCTCTATACCCAGCATCCCTTTCTGCTGCTTATCAAAATAGAGCCCATCCTGCAACTTGATAAGCAGCTCACATGAGCTTATGTGGGAGGAGGGCCACAGAACGGCTCAAGTGGGTAAGGGCGAGTGGTCCCCATTCCTTCCCCAGGAGGTTGGCCACATCCCTTGCCATGACCTATATAAGGCTGATTAGATTCCTACCGGACTCGAGGCAGCATGAGGTAGTGGATGCTCCGTGTATCCTTGTCCTGGACTGAAGCGGGGTCAATCAGCGTCTTTAGATTCTGGTACATCAATTCTGTGAGAAATGGTGTGTAAGGGGCCTGTACGAGGACACAGGACATCACGTCATTCATATACAGACATCATCAGCTACTTAACTTATGCTGAGGAACACTAAGAAGCTTTTCTGAGGGTGAGTGTGACACACAGACACAGGAATGAAATTACCCACATGCTCTATGAAAGAAAGATATCCTCACCATCAGCACAACAGCAGGGCTATAACCAGAAAGATCCAAATATCTCTAGACTCCTGGAGGACGACTGAGAAAACAGGAGCCCCTGACCAAGTGCCAGCCATGTCAATATGGAAAAGACCGACTGTCCCAAACCTTATAACCCTCACGTGTAACTGTGGGAAACACCACCTGCTTCATTGGTTTCAGGAGTATGAAATTGAGGTAGAAGGCAGATGCTCCTCTTGTGAATGTCACACGATAAACAGAAGGCTTGTAATATTATAAAAGGACAGAACAGGACACAACAAACTGTAGCTGGGCCCCTTTTACCTGAATGTCATTTCACTAGTATTTTAACGGGTAAAAACATGTTGCACAAGTAATTACTTGCAAATTTTTCTCTCAATGCTAAGTTAAGAATGTTGTGATGTATCTGTTCAGTCAGACAGGAGCCCGGGAACTTCCTGGTGACAGCTCTGAGAATCGTAGGTCCAACTACCAATCCTTTTCTGCATGTAAGGACGCTGACCTTGGCTGTACCACCAGTGACGACAAGGACCTAGTGTTCCTCAGCCTTGTTTAACATATGTGAACTGACAAGACTTCCAAAGAAGATCTGGACACATGAGCTGTTTGAATTGGAAATGTAAAGTGGTTTTCTCACATCAAACAGACACAAGTCAAGGAAGCTACAGCAGAGGCCCCATATGAAGCCCACAGCCAGTTTTAGAAGGACTGTGCGTCTTACCATCAGTCTGCACAGACAAAGCAGGACACTAAACAAGGTCTCTAGGGCCACGACACAATCCTCCATCCCATTTTCACCCTAGTGAGTAACAAAGAAACCAGGTTATACTAGTAAAAATGGGTATTTATTATAAAAAATAAAATGTTTAGTAAAAAGAGGAAATACACAAAAAGCATACAGCACACAGACAGGACAGAGAGAAATGTCATGGCTGCCTAGGGTCATGCCACTGTGGTGGCCCTGCAGGGAAGGCAAGGGAGATCAACCCAGCATGTGAATCTGCCATCTCCCTGACTGCCCTCCTCTAAGGCCAAGCAGATGGGGAGTGGCTCAGGAAGTGGCAGATGAAGACGGCCCGTGTCTGTGAAGGTGGAAGGTACAATGGATCTCCTATACAGACAGAAAGCTACTAATGAAAACTTCTAAACCACCTTTAAGATTTCTTATTCTTCAACTATATACAGTGTGTTTGGTGATCAAACCCAGAGGCTTCACGCTGAGCTACATTCCTCACCCTTCAAAAATTTTTTTTTACTTTGAGAAAGAGTCTCATTAAATTGCAAAGGCCAGGACTGTCAGCCTGCCTCAACTTCCCAGAGTGCTGGGATTACAAGCACATACCGTCACACCTGGCTTATACTATGTTTTTAAAAGTAATCATGGTAGGAAAAATAAAGATAATTAGAAAAGAAAACTTAACTATAATTAAGTTACTCAAAAAATATAAGACATTCTGGCACATGCTTTTCTATATATACTATATGTGTTTATGCTTCAATCAACGTTGAATTACAATTATGTTACATGTTTTTATTACTAAGAGATTTTTTTTTTTGGTACTAGGGACCAAACTCAGAACCTTGCACATCTCAGGCAGATGTGCCACAACTGAGCTATGCCTCCGGTCCTACCAAGAGATTTTAAAAGGTCTGCTACGTAGTAGGAGCCTCTACCTGGTCTGCAGTGATAAGACTTTCCTTTCTGTGTTGTCCTTGTTATGTCTGAATACTGTATAAGTCCTGGGACCAAGGTCCATGCTTTGCTCATTTAAACCCCCAACAGCTAAGGAAGAGTTTTGTCCACAGCCAAATGCCCGCCTAAGGGAGAAGCCAGGAGGGCCCACTCTCGAGATCCCAGTCATAGCTGACAAGATTTGTGGAAATCTGACAGGTCTGCTCAGGTGAGCCCTGCATGCATGGGGACACCTGTCCTGGAACATACCATGTCCATGGCTATGCTTGGAACATATGCAAAAATGACTTGCAGGTCTATCAATACAGTTACTATGTAAAATCAAGCAAGAAGTATCAAGACAGTTTCAAAAGCTGACAGCAATTGAGAGAGTTCCTTTTCCTTCAAGCTGCTCTTTTCCAAACCTCAAACTTCATGTAATTTTGCTTTTCCCACTAGTACTTACCTTTAATCTTCTACGATTCATTCTGACATACCAGTTGGTCAGAACATCTACAAACTTGACCAGGCGAGGCACTACCGTGTAAAGTCTGTAAGCTAAGAGAAAAGCAGAAGCAGTCAAGACAGCCTGTGCCAGGCCTTGGGGTGGGAGTACACGATGAGGGACACATATCCCTTCTATCCAGGGGACCTCACTCACTAAGGAGACTCCATGAGCCAGAATGAAGCAACCACAAATGGCTCACTGACTGAGGATGTGATACGCATGGGTAGTTTAGAGATGTATACAGTCACCCTGAGCTACTTACAAACCTGTATTAGTCGTTGAGAACAACTGAATCTCCCATCTGTGGTCTCGCAGATCTCAGAGAGCGAAGCATGGAGCTGTGCATAACAGACCAAAGCCCTGCTTCTTTCCGTGGTGCTACCTCTCACCTTGCTAAAGACCCAAAGCAGAGAGCTTTACTTGATGCTAAAGGCACAGTGGGGCCATCAGTTCTCAGTCACCAGCAGTTCTGCCCCACCTAAGGTATCTGGCAATGTCTCAAAAGAGACATTTTTGTTTTCTTTTTTTTTTTTTTGATACAGGGTCTCACTTTGTGGTTCAGGCTGGCCCTGAGCTCAGCCTCAATCACATTACAGCAATCCTCCTGCCTCTGCCTCCCGAGTGCTGGGATTACAGGCATGAGCCACCACGCCCGGCACTGTGGTGTATGGTATTGGTTGCTGCTGGGCATGAGTCTCCACGCCCAGTATGGTACGTGGTTACCAGGGATCGAACCTGGGTCCTTGTACTTGCAAGACAGGTGCCGGAACCACTGAGCTAACTCCCCGGCCCGACACTTCTGTTTTCTTAATTTGTGGACTGTGTGACTAGGGTGCTGCTAGCACTGATCAAGGGAAGCCTGGACTGCTACTCAATAATTTATAATGTGTAGCACAGCCTCCACCAAAAGAAAGGATCTAGTCCAAACTGGAGGTTGTGCAGCTGTTGAAAAAATCTGGCAAAGGCTGTGAATAAAAGAGAACAGGTTTTCCTAAGGTTAACAACACAGTCAAAGAATGGAAAAGAGAGGTCTCTTATGGAACTGGAATTTGAAGGGACTCCTTTAGAACTCATGAGGCACTAAACCAGTCTTATCTGAGTTAGTCTTATTAGTTAGTAAGTCTTATTGTACGAGTTTCTCTCATTCACCTCCCCCTTTAACTGAGATTGTTGCCAAATACCAAAAATTATAACCAAACATAAATCATACTAACATGATCAGGTCTCATCTCTTACAAGTAAATGGACCCCACATTCCACTAACCAAAAGGTGACACAAGAGGGTGGCAGCAACTACTGCTGAGGCCTCTAACAGTAACCACAAAATCAAAGATGGTGTCATCACCACCCTGGCAGGTAGGTCTTCTCTTAGTCATGGTGCTGATGAGGATGTGGGGCCTCACAGGGGACAGGCGAAGCTGGGACTGGAACTGAATGGCCTGGGTTACGATTTGGTCGCTGTGGATGCCTGGCCTCTTATGTAGTGTGGTCACCGATCTCTAGTTTGTAGAGATCTCTCTGGAGGGAGTGCATACTATCGAGACCCAGCTTTATAAGAAATCACTGCAACTGGTGTCAAAGGGAACACAAGCACAAGGCAGTCTCAACCACATCTCCCATTCACCTGTATCACCACTCAGTGTCCAGAGTGTGGAGAGCTCCTACTGAGCACTGCCCTTCACCAGAAGCCAATCTCAAACTCATTTCCATCACTACTCATGTCAGTCTGAACAGCTCAATGGTCATGATCCCACTGTATGTCTAACGGGCTGGACATGCCATGTTACCCACTCACAGTGTTTCT
The DNA here is from genome assembly GCA_004026965.1 of Petromus typicus. Classification (NCBI taxonomy): domain Eukaryota; kingdom Metazoa; phylum Chordata; class Mammalia; order Rodentia; family Petromuridae; genus Petromus; species Petromus typicus. The sequence continues at coordinate 14,477 of PVIR01012871.1, read as the reverse complement.
GTGCCATCTGTAATGCACTGGCTAGTCCAGGGAGAAATAAATACAGGTGGGCAGACTGACACTCCACTATAGTCCTGCTACGGCTGACTGCACCTACTTGGAAATGTGCCAGGAGGGCAGGTTACCTCACTTGGACATGTTTGGAGGATCATTACCTATCTTGCTTATTGTCTTGATAATTAGAGACCATTTTCCAGAGCGTCTATTTTTTTTTTTTTCCCAGTACTAGGGACTGAACTGAGGACCTTTTGTTTACAAGGCCCTCACTGGAACCAATGAGCTAAATCCCCAGCCCTTACCAGAGTATCTGAACCAGAAGTATCTAGAATTTCTTATCAGGACCTTTGTTTGTGCCTATGTCGAACCTTAAAGAAGCCAACATAAATGCTGGGGATGGTGGCTGACACCTGTAATCCCAGTACTCGGGAGGCAGGGGCAAAAGGATCACTGTGGGTTTGAGGCTATCTTGGGCTTCATAGTAAGCTCAGGGCCAGCCTGAACTACTAAGCGAGACTCTGTCTCAAAAAAAAAAAATAAAAGAAGCCAACATAATCTACTTGGTCAATCTCCATCTAAAAGCAAGCTCACTGCTGACTGGTAATAGAAATATTGGGAAATGTCTATTTCTTATTGCTATTCTGAGTCCTCCAATTCTGAAATGGGCAGGAACTATTTCATAATAAAAATATAAATGAATGGATGAATGAAAGCAACAACCACAGACTTGTGACCCTGCACACAGGAGCCAAGTAGTAGACGTGAGTTTGAAGCCCAAAGAACTCAGTGCCCAGGCCTGCACTCCACTATAGAGGGGTGAGGCCACTGGACACCCCCTGGACAGGACAACCCAGAGCCTGGAAAAAACACATTCTGAAACTAACAAGCCTTGACTAATCTCCATTTGGAGGTTAAACAATGACTTACTTGCTACTCTACTATCTCTTAAAAATCTCTAGAAAGACAAATGGTGACAATTATAAAGAAAAAAAGCAAAACAAATAAAGTTCTTATCTCCAGGAGGACAGCCAAGAGAGACTCACCTGCCATTTCAGTCTCAAAGAAACCCAGGAGCGACTGCATGAAGGACAGGATCCACCGGTCGGTGATGTTGGGGCTTTCTTTGACTGCATTCTCATTGTAGAGGAATTCTACTTCCTCCTCCTACAAATAATTAACAAGAATTCACATTCATGGTGGGGAATGACTATAAGAGAAATAAACTCCAAATTACTCAAACTGAAATAAAAACAACCCCACATCCTATAGGTAATCTGAATTTCAGAGAAGTAAAAATTGGAAACATTAAGTCTTCAAGTAGTTATGTTTTATGAATGAATGAAGAAAATTCAGAAGAAAACTACTAAAGATTTATTATATATTGAGAGATACTAAAAAATCTTGCATAGAACTGTGTTAAACCTAGGAAGGAAGTAAAACTTTTCAGGACCAAATGATCGCAGTACTGGAAATGAGGGCTGGGGACTCATCCCATGCTTGGACTGTTCCTCTTCTTAGAGTCTGCTTCTTGTCAGATACAAAGGCCCCGCTGTAGGCAGGTGTGACCTGAGTCCCAGGCAGGCAGAGGCTTGCACAGGGCACCTCTAAGGACTACGGTCCCTACTTGGCACAGAAACAGGATGACAAAGAGGAAGGCTGGGACACAGGGAAAACGTTTGCCTTTCTCAATTCCCAGGGAAAAGCCTGAGCGGGAGCTCCAGGGGAGTATGTCTTCACTAGCAGGATGAACTGAGGCACATCTAGAGGTAGCAGAACTTGAGTGATCTAACTGCTAGCACTCACTAGTGCTCTCACCAGCTTCGAGGCCCAATCAAACACAAATGCAGTCACACATGCATTCAACAGTGAGCCACTACCATTTCTACTTGACAGGTGCTGGAGATAAGAAGATGAACGACCTTGTGGTTCTGACCTCACACTGGGTCTTAGATGCATACACAGAAACGTGCTGGAGGTGAAGGGCCCTGAGAGTGGTCAGGTGGGGGCCAGGGAAGTAGCCCTAGACAGTGTTGTCAGGATGGCCTCCTGGGGAAGGAGGGAATTGCTCCAAGGAGCACGTTCACGGACCACACAACTAGTATATTTTATCCGAAAAACCCTGCCAGACCACTGTCGTTCTGGGTTTTCAGCCCAATACTGTCTCACAGTGACATTCCCTAGCTTTTCTCTCAAGTGGCCATTCCCACCCTAGCTCTGTCCTTCACCAGGGACAGATTTTAACTATTTTACTGTCTCCCTCTACTTGACACCCCATTTTCCACAAAAGGAGTGCCTCAGTCAACATGGAATCCTTGGCACCAAGAACTGGCTGAAGAAACAATTATACCACGTAACTCTTCTAGCACCAAGTCGGTGTCCACCTAACCTGAGACATCTGCCACTTTTATGTCCGGCCTCCCCATAGCTCTGGGTGCTCCTACATCAGAGCAGAAAGAAAATGGCCTTGGGATCCCATAGCAAACTCTGCTTCCCAGCACACACAGAGCCCCTGTGGGCTGTACCTTCTGTAGCCTGAAGATGTTCTGGATAAAGAAACGGTACGCATTGTACCACGGGAGCAACACATCCTTCAGGACGTCCCGGACACCCTCCTCCTTAAAGCGGAGGTTTTCTGCTCTTACCACAGGAGAATTAATCAGATATAACCTGGAAGAAGGAGGAAATATACTCAGAAAAGTTATGTGAAGAGTAAACCAAATGTTCCTACTTGACATTTTAAGAGAGCAAGATTAAAGTCCATGCTGTTCCACATGGAGGGAAAAATGGCTCTCATCAGAGAGAACGATCCAGCCCAAAACCAAAAGGTCAACAGCACCAAGAAGGAGTCTGACAGATAACAAAGTCCAGGGGCAAGCCTTTCGACTGTCCCGGGTCACACGGCACTGCACGGAGGGCTACACCCATGGGTCTGGGCCTGAGTTTTATCTAGGACACTGGAATACTGAACAAAACCTTTAGGTCCCTTTCAACATGGACACTGTGTGATCGCATAATTAAGACAACTTCAAGCACTGACTCAAACTTCTGTAACATTTCTTCAATACTTCGGAATTAATTTTCAATTTACACTTGCATACCAATAGCTCATGTGGCTCTGTAAGTGCAAATTAAATAAAGGAAGAGAATTTTAGTAATAGTAAGATAAAGAATTTATAAAGAAAGCATGGCAGAAGCAACTCATGATGCCCTAGGGAGGCCTCATATGGCTGATGAAATTCAAAACAGATCCTCTGTCCAAAAGATCTATATAATCAGTTTTTTTATAATTTAACTTTATCCCCTTTTCCCTCCTCTAAGCTTTGTTTCCATTTTTTCCTTCTATTTTCACTTTTTTGTCTCTTCCTTTTCTCCTTTCCCATTTGAACATTTTCATCCCATTTACCAATACCTCTTATATATTGTAGTCCTTATTTCCATTTTCAGTTTCTCACACTAAAAAAACAATGTGATATTTAATCATGTGGGTCTGATTCATTTCACCTAAGAATGTAAGACCTATACAATTTGAAAATAGCTTTATTATTTAGAAAATTATTAAGGGGATTCAAAACCAGCAAGTACACCAATGTAACATTCTATATAACAGATTCATTTTTCAAAGCGTTAAAAAAAAAAATCTAAGAATTATGATCAATAGCGTAGGAGACACTCATAAAAACCCACCCAACCAACAAACAAAAAAACAAGACACAGCACTACTGTACCTCAGGGCATCAGCACCGTACTTGTGGATGACTGAAACTGGATCTGGATAATTCTTTTTTCGTTTGCTCATTTTTTGGCCATCACTTGTAAAACAAAAGGTAGATGTCAAGTAAATAAGTAAACAGCACAATTTATCTTGGATATAAATTATTTGCAAATAAAAATACATTAAATGCAAATAAAAGCAGCAATTAGAGAACATTAAGGTTGTTTTGTTGACACTTCTACCCTTTTTCTCTTTCTTTTTTTATGGCACAGAAAATCAAATTCAGGGCTTTGTATGTGACAGGGAACCACTTTTCTAGAGCTTTATCTCTGATCTCAGAAGTCTCTTTTAGGGGCCAGGGATTTAGCTCAGTGGTTCTGGCGCCTGTCTTGCAAGCACAAGGACTCAGGTTCGATCCTTGGTAACCACATACAATACTAGGCATGGAGACTCATGCCCAGCAGCAACCAGTACCACATACCACAGTGCCGGGCATGGTGGCTCATGCCTGTAATCCCAGCACTCGGGAGGCAGAGGCAGGAGGATTGCTGTGATGTGAGTTTGAGGCTGAGCTCAGGGCCAGCCTGAACTACAAAGTGAGACCCTGTCTCAAAAAACCTTTAAAAAAAAAAAACAAAGTCTCTTTTAGTAGCATGATAAGTCCATGAAGATGTCTTGATACTTATCCCAGAGAAATGAAAGCTTACAGTCACATAAGAACTGTACAGGAATATTTATTGCATCTTTATTCAGAATCACCAAATACTTTAAGGCACCCAGATGGCCTTCAAGAGGTGGAAGTTGGGGTAGATGTGAGAGGCCTTGGGTTTCATCCCTGGCCCAGTAAAAAACAAATAAGTGGAAAGTTAAACTGGTCTACTGGGTTTTTTTTAGGTTTCTGAGATAGGGTCTTGCTTTACAGTTTAGGGTGGTCCTAAACTCAGCCTCAAACTCAGTAGTCCTTCTGCCTTTCCCTGCTGAGTAATGGGATTATAGGCCTGAGCCACCATGCCTGTCATTGTGGTATGAGGTTACTGGATATCAATCCTGGGACCTTGTGCTTCCAAGGCAGGCACCAGAAGCACTGAGCTAAATCTCTAGACCAAACTGAATACTGTTACTAGGAAATACTACTCAGTAATGAAAAAGAATGCACAACTCAAAACTTCAAATGAATTATGTTGACTAAAAAGAGCCAATTCTCAGGCTGGAGATTTAGCTCAGTGGTTCTGTTGCCTGCCTGGCAAGCACAAGGTCCCGAGTTCGATCCCTGGTAACTGCACATAACAATAGCAGGCATGATAACTCATGCCTGTCATCCCAGCACTTGGAAGGCAGAGACAGCAGGATTGCTATGAGTTTGAGGCTGAGTTCAAGACCAGCCTGAACTACAAAGTGAGACCCTGTCTCAAAAAAAAAAAAACAAAAAAACAAAAGAAGCCCATTCACTGAAATTAGATACTGATTCTATGTTTTTTTTTTGGTGGGACTAGAGATCGAACTCAGGCCCTGTGTGCTTCCAAGGTAGCTATGGTAACACTTAAGGACAATCCCTGGCAATGCATAAAAATTCTTAAGGTCTGGGGCTTTAGCTCAGTGGAACCACGCATACCTTTCAGCTTGATCGTCAGTAAAACACACACACACACACACACAAAACAAACAAATTCTTGAGATAATGAAGTTACAGAGATAGAGGAGCAGTTAAGTGTTTTCTGAGGACTGAGAATAAGGGTGTGAAAGTGACAGAGGATATGGATGTCAAGAGCAGCAGGGAGAGACCCTTGTGATGCTGATGCCATTTACTTTCTTGACTGCGGGTGAATTCAGAAACCTGTACATGGAAGGAGGATTCACTACTATTCAATACACATAAGCACATGAACACACATAAAACTGGAGAAATATGAGTAGAATCAGTGGATTATACCAAGATCCTACCTGTGATGTATACTACATCTTATAAATGTGACCACCGATGGGAATTTGGCAAAATATACATCGATTTTTACTATCTGCACTATTGGCACAAGTGCAGAACATCTACTATGATCTCAACATAAATTTCAATGAAAACAAAAAAGAGGCCCGAGGCTCAGAAAAACTATGCTCAGTGCATGAGGACCTGAGTTAAATCACCCCTCCCTGCAAAAGGCAGATTATAGATCTGATTTCAAAACTGAAAATGTATGACTCATTTGTTCTATGACCATCAGCAAGTTTAATTTACTTGTGCTATAAATTTCTAAATATCATCAAAATGGGATAACAGGTCTAATTTCCAATAGTTCTGAGGATAAAATAAGTTAGGACATGTTAGTGTATGGCAGGGCTTGTCCGAGGAGGATCCACTGCACGTTAGGTGTGGTCCTTCCTCACATAGCACTTGAAGCTGGAACATGCAGTACACTGTGAGTAAATCTTAGCTTTTCAATTTGTGTGTTTTTCTTCTCAATGACTAGATGTAATAGTAGCAAAGAAAAACATTTCCCAATAAAGGTAAAACATGAGAAATACTCCTTGGGAGGCCGAATCCCTGGCCTGCTGTGGTTCTCAGTTGCCCTGCGCCTGGCATTCCTGGTCTCTAGAACCCAAGGCTTCTTTGCATGTTAAAAGAGGGTAACTGCTGTCATGGTAGTGCAACCCTGTGATCCCAGCACCCACAGGCTGATGCAGGAGGAGGCCTAGGGAACTTACTGACTCAAAAGACCCTGTCTAAAAATAAGAAAATCAAAAAAGAGCCAGGGATATAGCTCAGTGTAAAAAACTTGGGCTCAATCTCCATTACCACACATAAACACACAAAGAGGACAGAGACACCTGTATTTTAGGACTGAGGCAGATTAAGCAAAAGTATTTCATAAAATATTAGGTTACATAAATTTTATATTACTAGTAATATTAACGCTAGTATCATGTAACTAGCTGGACAAACTAACTGGGTTACACCCCTTGTTCCTCCCTCAGAGACCTGGCTCACAGGGCATTCTTGCCCTTAGGAAACAGGGGACACCTAAAGCCACAAACTGAAGGATGGAGATGTGCACAGGACAAAGGGAAAAGCAGCGAGAAGTCCGACATCAGACTGCAGAGCAAGAGGACAAGGCTGGAATGTAGTGCTCCTAAAACCCTCTACTCAGAGAAAACATGGCCCAACCTAACAATGGCTGCTTCGCCAAGCAAGAGTTTGTGGGAGTGAGAACAAAGGGCACAGGAACCAGAACAAGTTACTAGGGAGGCCAGCACTTGCCTCGCCAAGATGAGCCCATTCACGATCACGTTCTTGTAAGGTGGTTGTCCAAAGAGAGCTGTGGCCAGTACCAGCAGGGTGTAAAACCTGAAAACACAACACTTCAGTAAGAACAGAAAAGCATTCCATGCACAGGGAAGATATGTTTACTCATTGGACTAAATTTCTATTTTGGATACATTCCACATCTTGATAATATAAAGCTACGGTTCTTGGCGCTGACCATACACCAGAATCACGTGCAGAGAGTTGAGTAACAGACACATGGAACCCCTCAGACATTAATCACAGTATAGCATCCGTTTCCCCAAAGAAAATTTGATGCATTAAAAGCAAACATAGGCCTACAGTGTGCAGACCCTTTCCTTTGTGAGGTAGTATTCGGAGCCATAAGGGTTGGGGTTGGGTCCAGATTCACTTAAAATGGCTGCTGAGAATAACCAACATACAATGCCTTATACATGGGCGTAAAATTCAACCTGGTAGAAAAAACAAAACAAAACAACAACAACAACAACAACAACAACAACAAACCAAGAAGCACTTGAATAACAAAAGCCAAACAGTAGCCAGCAGTCACTCAGAAAGCGCCTCTGGCTCTGGAGGCCATCGTTCATCTCCTTTATACGGAACTACACTTCTTCAGAGAACTCTTACATCCCTGCCACTATGCAGGGGTGACAACTGTATGCCACCCTGACCTGCTCTTCCTATCTACAGTGACATTCTCGTGACAATGTCCTACCTGTGCCACACCAGGAGCAATGCTCTGCTACTACCCTGAGTCTGCACTTTAGGAAAATCAGAGAATCTGGACTGATGATGAGACCAGACCACAACCTCCAGATGTCTGGAGAGTGCTCTTTTAGTCCCAAAGCAGGGCTGGGAGGACTCCTGGTGCTCAAGAGGCAGTCCATGCCTGACAGACGGGAAAGGGGGCAGCGAGGGCATGGGACCCATGCAAGAACTTTAATAATGACTGACAAATTGAGAAGGCAGAAAATGACATCCAAAGTTCCTTCAACATGCTTCTGCAGAAATATTACTAATGAAAATGTAATTAGAATGTGGGCCTAAAAGGCTTGCGCATAAAATGAAGGGACCTCAGCTTTCCCCAGTATGAAGTTGTGAGAACTGCTTTAAATAGGGAACCAGCACAGAATAGACTCACAAAAACAGTATAATGACTAAACATTTTATACTTCTTTTTTACTTCTTTGGGCCCTTTGAATGTCTACTGAATTGCTAAATGACATGAATTGTAAATAAAGATTTGTTTTCTTTGGTAAAATAAATAAATAGGGAATCAGATAAAACCAAGGCCAAGCCCTCCCACCTATTTATATTTCTGGATGTTTCAAAATGTTAATGTTTAAGCTAGAATGCACTTTTCCAACTACTCCCCAAATTCCTAGCACTGAACCTATTTAGAGTCTCATTATACTCATTAAACATTTGAAGAAATGATTTGAATGAGCTGAGTACACATATTAAATGTTTTGTATTATTCTGATTTCTAATTTAACATATAGATACGTTCCAAAATGTTAGTGAAATAACTCTAATCATCACACTATAACCCACTGTAGTGATAGAAACCTGCTCAAAAGGCAGGTAAGTGAGGGTCCAGGAGACTGGGGCAGAAATCCGGTTTCTGCATTGTTTGGTACAGTCCCAGCCTCCAGCAGATACACGGCAGCCACTGAGCTGCCAACCAAATAGTTGCTCAGTAAAATAAAAATCAATGAAGCACGCTCAGAATGAAGGGACATACCATCCTCTGGTTTGGTCAATGCCCTCAGCAATGAAGTCTGCAGGAAAAGCATCCTCAAACTCCCTCTTGTTTTCGAACGGATAGTGAACTTGGGCGTAAGGCATGCTGCCGCTCTCAAACCAGCAGTCAAACACCTCAGAGACTCGCCGCAACAGCCCCTTCCCACAACGCGATGGGATGGTCAGGTGGTCAATGCTACAAAACAAAACAAAAGTTGCCATTTCCATTAATTATAAGCACTCATGGCAGAAATTGCGGTTTAACTGAAATAGGAAAAGAAAAGCCCTGGTACAGTTATGCGTCATACAAAAATGTTTTGATCAGTTAAGTGACTGCATATGGTAGTCCTATAACAGAATTAAAAATTTTTTATTACGCAGGGACAGTGTAGTAATCACAGGTCATACAATGCACTACTCCTGTCTGTGGTGATGGTGGTAGAAACAAACTGCTATGAACTGTGTGATAGTCTTACACGTCTGATAACATCCTGTGGACTATTAGTCTGGTTTTCAATGTGTAAAATAATTAGCGTTATAAGGTCTTATAAGATAAATTAATCTGAGGCTGAAAAAATAAAAGAGGGGTGGAGGGAAGGTGGGGAAAAGAAATGAAATGTATTACATACATGTACCAATCACATACAGTGAATGCAATCATTATGTACTGCGAACATGTGCTAATACAAGTTGAAAACAAAAAGTACATAAAAGAAAAACCAAAGTAATTCAAACTAGCATTTTCCACATGCAACTCTGTAATCTGCAAGAGACAATGTCTTAACAGAAGGATTTGGGGACTAAAGTGAATCAAACACTCAGCAACTGACCTCTCTCTGTGGAGATCTGAGATCTTTGCTCCTGATAGTTCTTCAAGTTCTGCCACTGAGCCAATGCAAACTACCTGTCAAAAACAAAGTTAAAAGCAGATCTCAGAGCCAAAGAAGTCACACTGAGTTAAATGATATGGCATTCATATTTAGTTTTGGAAACTGTTGATCTTCTATTTTTTACACTTTTATTAGTACATGTTTACAGTATATAACAACTACATTTATTATTGGCAACTGGTACATATATATAGTACATCTTAATTCTTTGTATCCCCCTTCTTCTCCCTTTGAACTCATGGCAGTCCTCTTGCCTCAGCCTCTCTAGTGCTGGGATTACAGGTGCACACCATGCCTGGCTTGATATACTTTTAAAATTCATTAATACTCCATTGAGGGCTAAATAACATATACTAGTGTGGCTTACTTCTCTTGAAAGGTCACACTGGTCTCTAAAAAGACAATGCAGATGCTGTTACTTAGCAACCCACTCTTACAACACAGGGCCCTCAGAAGAAGAGGATTTTAAACATTCATAGGCATTTTCTCAAAAGGTATTTTTTGAGGATTTACTACATGCAAATCTCTGACAAAAATGATCACCATAAGTAAACACCTTACATCATTGCACTAGGCATGTTAGTTTCTGGTACCTGAACCTGGCTCTTTAATCTGGAGTCTTGCACAGAGCAACTTAGAATTAATTAACTATTGTCCTCCAACCAGCTCAAAATAATCACCCTCAACGACAAGATGTTAGGGTTATCTATGTCTGGGCAAGGAGCTTAGAGACAGGACTGACTGGAGCATCTGGAAGAGGGACACAGAGCTGCTAAGGCTCTGGTACCTACACTGTCCAAGGCCTCTTTCCCTGCCCATCAGTCTGAAAGTCCTCTGATTCAGACCTTTCATTGATGCCTCTCAGCTCAGACCAAAGTTCTCAATCCCTGGGCCCAACTTCTCATCACTGTTCTACTGCTGTCTACACGGGAGAGGAAACTGCCATGGATATGTCTGTCTTTGCTCCCCCCACACCCCCTGGGGCAGTTTTAGAAATTAAAAGCCTATGATACAATGGCATATATTTTCAGATTATTCCTTTTTCACTATGTATATGACTACATCAAGCTTAAATTAATGCCAGAACTTAATATAGAAGGGGGAAACATGAGAAAAAAACTTAGTATATGGATTTCCTTGAGGTAAATACAAACTATATCTATCATTTACACAGAAATTCAAAACTGCATTTAATTAAAATTTAAACTCTCAGGGCCGGGGAGTTAGCTCAGTGGTTCCGGCGCCTGTCTTGCAAGCACAACGACCTGGGTTCGATCCCCAGTAACCACATACCATACTGGGTGTGGAGACTCATGCCCAGCAGCATCCAGTACCACATACCACAGTGCCGGGCGTGGTGGCTCACGCCTGTAATCCCAGCACTTGGGAGGCAGAGGCAGAAGGATTGCTGTGATATGAGTTTGAGGCTGAGCTCAGGGCCAGCCTGAACTACAAAGTGAGACCCTGTCTCAAAAAAAAAAAAATTTAAACTCTCAAAACAGATTTTCATTTTATGTGAGAATGCTAGGGAAGAATAAAGAAGAAAATGTTGATGAAATAAGAGGCCGAAAAAGAAAACAATTCTTTTATGTCATATTCTCACTGCAAGAACAAAGTGTTTCAGCAAAATGCAACCCAAGGATGTACAGGCTGCCTCACCTCCTCAAAGTCGTTGCTGACCCACAGTGGAATAGGGGTGCCCCAGTATCTGTTCCTGGAAATTGCCCAGTCACGTGCATCTTTCAGCCAGTTTCCAAACCGCTTTTCTCGCACAAACTCTGGCACCCTGACAGAAATGGATTAGACAAGCAGTCAGGTGAGAACACATATAAGTCAGCGCTGTTGTTGTAAGTATATAGGCCTTTGTGTAATGCTCTGTGGACCAAACGCTCTTGAAATGCTCAGTTCGCCATTAGGAGCAGGTCTTCTGGATGGAGGGCAACAGTCCACACTGCCACCACTGATCCATAGCGCAGACAATTCTCGCATCCTCCTGGCCAGCTGGGCCCCCCGAAGACCTCTGTGCAGCGACCCTGACTGTGGCCAGTCTTGCTCCATTTGAGTCTTCATGTCACTCTCAGGATAAAGGCTTTGCTGGGACACTGCTCCTAACAGGCCAGGACACTGGTAGCTGCTGTGACAACTCTCTGGCCTCCTCTGTGGTTGTCCCTGCCATTGTACTGTAGTTTCCAGCAGGGAGTCTAGTTCCCCAGCACACAGTGCCTCCCTGGCCTTTGCTGTGCCCTTCTTTCCACTCCCAGCACTTTTGCTTCTGCTGAAAAATGGTTCCTTATCCCTAGAGGTTCAGCTCTACAGGAATCCATCTTAAACAGAATGTTCAGGAGATCCCTGGACAACCCCTGCACCACCCCCTGCCCCAAACAGTCACTTCCTCTCTTGGACACTGCAGTTACTTGTGCTATAAAGATCAGTTTTATGCACGTACCTCCTTAAGGCAATCTAATAATCATTTAAGGCAGTAGACTATTTGTTAGCCAGGGATTTAGCTCAGGGCTTCTGGTGCCTGCTTTTCATGGGCTTGATCTCCAGCATCAAAAAAAAAAAAAAGCTGGCTCTCGCACAAGAGCCACAAGCTGGCTCATAATTCAGGGGCGCACTGACCGTACTAACTACCTGCAAAGGACAGTATGAAGACACACATCTCTGCTCACCAGTAGCACAGGTCATTGTTCCTCAGTAACTGGTCCACCATGTGCTCCACTCGCACAAACCAGCTGGGCACTGCCTTGTAAATGAGGGGAGTGTCGGACCTGGGGGACAGAACCACAGGGCAGACAGTGAGATAAAGACTCCCAGGTGCCAGGGCAAGACCGAATCACCACCACCTACTGTGCTTTTGGCTACTACTTATTTTGATTATAGCTCCAAATGACTAAGTCTTCAAGATTGTTCTTCTCCCTCCAAGACAGTAAGAAAGGCAAAGAGTTAACGGAAAAACAGGACTATAAAGAAAAGCACAGTGCTGTTGATGACAGCTGTAGAGGGAATGATACTGTGGGGTCTACATGATGGATATCCTAAGTGTTTAGAAACTTCTCTCATTTCATTTTTAGTTTTCTAAATGCATAAAGTCTGGGCCAGGGATTTAGCTCAGTGATTCCAGCTCCTGCCTTGGAAGCACAAGGTCCCTACTTCGATCCACGGTAACCACATACAACAATGCCGGATGTGGTTACTCATGCCCACCAGCAATCAGTACCACATACCACAGTGCTGGGCATGGTGGCTCATGCCTGTAAATCCCAGCACTTGGGAGATAGAGGCAGGAGGACTGCTGTGAGTCCAAGGCTCACCTGGGCTATAGAGTGAGTTCAGGGCCAGCCTAAACTACAAAGCAAGGCCCTGACTCAAGAAAAAAATAAATTAAAAATGCACAGTCATCTGTTTCCTCAGGGTTGTATGAGAAAAAGAGACCTATGTAGATGAAAATGTGAGGTTCAGGGCCTCAAATTCATTCCTCACACAACCTTCTGTGCTGTTTCCAACCATTATTATGGTCTGGATCAAGAATGTCTCCCCAAAACCTCACGTGCTCATTGGTAGGGCTTTGGGAAGGTGATCGGATCATGGGCGAGCTGCACTCACCAGTGGCTTAGCCGCTGATGGGTTCACAGTTGACTTGCTGTTGGGTGCTAAGCCCAGATAGGAAGAGGTGGGTCACTGGGACGAGATGGGGAAAGACAGATCTCTGAGCTCTGTTCTTTCCTGGCCCCTCTGCTGTGCTATTTCTGCCCTGGAGACAGCCAAGGATGGACTGTAACCACGAGCCAAAACAAACCTCTTTCCTTGAGTTGTGGGTGTCAGTTACTGTGTCTCAGCCACGACCGTGACTAACCCTGCCAATGCAAAGGTCTGGGCACACAACAGAGGCGAAGCTCCAGCTATAACAGTCTTCACTTCCCCTCACCTCCAGCAGAAAGGATAGCTGTGCGTGAAGGTGCTGGCGATAAGAAGTCGGCCCTGTTCTTTCAAGGTCCGGATGATATTTTTGTCACTCTCCTGTTAAAAAATTAAACATTCATCCATTTAAAACATCCTAGCTGAGTGCAGTAATCTACACCCATAACCCCAGCAGTAAGACCGGAAGAACACAAATTTGAGTTCCACCTGGGCAACTTAGTGAGACTCTGTCTTAAAATAAAAAATAAAAAGGGCTAGAGATACTGTTTAGTGCAATGACCATGGGTTCAAATCCCAGTACTGTAGATATACTCTATTCTGCTTAATAACAATGCATTATTAAAATATGACATGTTATTACAAATATAAAGCACAAATATTGTCATTAAAAAGTATTCTTGTCCAATTTTACTTATAGTAAGTCCCCGATTCATGGACATCCAAAGAGAGAACTTTCATGGGCATACAGTGTAACTCACTCTGTTGGCATACAGATACATCTAACTTAGGAACAGAACTAAAATAACTGTCATAACATAACAGTGCTCATTCCTAACTCAGGGACTTACTGTACTTAAACATTTTAAGTACTTAAAACTTATGTTCCCCAAGCTGACCTCAAACTTGCCATCCTCTCTGGTGGCTGGGATAAAGGACTGTACTTTTTAAGTATATTGCATAACATTTACAGTCATGAAATTCTCAATCAGAAACAATCACAAGGCTGCTTCACAAGACACAAATCAGAGTTCAGTTTTACAAACTCCTACCCCTGAAGCTATAGCATGCTTTCTGTGGAGCAGTGATGGTGAACTTTTAGAGACAGTGCTCAAACTGCAATCCCAAACCTGCTTAATTCTTACAAAGTGCCAACACTGCAATTACACCTGCACAGTGAGGTGTTAGTTCACAAGAAACAACTCAGATTTAACAG
>PVIR01012870.1:0-43672 GCA_004026965.1 Petromus typicus | reverse complement strand
CTGAGAAGGATGTGTGTGTGTGTGTGTGTGTGTGTGTGTGTGTGTGTGAATTCTGACACAAAGTGTGGACAGTCTAGGTACAACAATGTGACTGTAAGAAGTGTTGACAAACATGATGGATTTTTTCAAAGTGGTTTCATTTTGGATTTCTATCACCAGGATTGAAATAATTATGATAATCATATCTTATGATATCCCAGTGTTCCTAATAAGCTAAGTTATAATTTTGACTTTTTTATATTATGAAAGATTATTTATTTTATAATTCATCTTCCCCTAAAATATTGCTGTTTATCATCTCTCCTGATGATTGACCTATAATTCCTTCCAAACTATACCATTAAAAGGCAAGGGATTTAGTTCAGTGGTGACCTGTCTGCCTGGTAAGGGCAGGGTCCTGATTTTGTTTCCCAGCACAGAAAAAAAAAAAAAAAAAATGAAGGAAGAATAAAGTACATTTAGTCAACAAAAGACTATTGATATAATCAGATACATTTTACCAATTAATTACCTGTCTAGTTGTCTAAAACAAGCAACTCATTTGAAATCATTTTTTCTCAGATATATTGGTTGCTGTAGCCTCTTTGTCATAACAATTACTATGTGTAAGGATATGAGGTACAGATGTACAAACATTTAGATTTTGTGCACAGCATAATGATCACTGCCCTGGAAAGGTTTATACATATTCCCTCTATTAAATAAATACTACTCAAAATAGAAGGATTACTCATAATAAAAACAATGATATAGTATTTTATCTTTTGCATCATAATTAAAAACAATTCTTGCTGAGGAGAAATACTATTGTAGCAGAAAATCAGGAAGTATATAGTATATGGCTGCATTTTTTTTCAAAATTCCTTTCTTTTATATCTTTTCTTTATATGCTGTATTTCCTATGTTTAAGTACTATTACGGTTTTTATTGAATATATTTGAATAACAAAGAACATTATTTTCCATCTAAGAAAAGCCGGTTCCTTGGAGCTGTAATTCTTCCCAGGCTCCAGTTTGTACATTAAGTTGGCTCCTCAAATAAAATGTACCACATGTACCAGGGCTCTGACGTCCGTGGCTCCATGTGTTTCTTCAAAGACCGCCCCTCACATGTGGCTCCTGTGCCGTTTCGAGGCCGTCTTGGATCCCTCAGGCGGCCCCTCGCAGCGCCTTTTGAAGTGCCACATGGAATCCGAAAGCCCTGGGATGCATCACCAGTTTACAAATTCCAGCTGCAAACAAGCTTCGGGACTGGAGAGGGAGTCCAATGGGACTTTCATCTTGTGAAAATAAAGGCAAGAAGAAAGCTGTCAAAGGCAAAAATAAAGCAATGTGAGGCTCAAAATAGCATCGGCGCAGCGAATCTCTGGGATTCCTCCATGTCGGCTGGATTCTGGGGTAGCTACTGTGACAGTCCTCGTGTGAGTGACAAGCACAACGAAAATTGCTTTTGTTGCTCATCAATTGTTTCTTTTTAATCATATACACTCAGCTCAATGTGTCTATTGCTCCACTTTTAGATATAAAATAAAACATAATTTTGTGAGTATCATTTAAGCCATATGCTAGGGCACAAACGAACAGAAGCAAATGCAAGTGTGCAGGCACAGAGGAACACACACTCACAACCAAATTATGTAGGTTGCATATTTAACATGGAAAGAAACAAGAAACAACACTAACATAGATGGCTGTTTGTGGAGTTAGCACGTGTGCAGGTCCTGATTGTGAGGAAAGGGGCCACTTACCGTGCTGAACCTACCACGGACACACGTGATGTTCGTGCCTTTTAGGGATAAAGTCTTAACCATGCTAATGCTGCATCATATACTGGTTGACTCGGAATGTTCCTCCCTGATTCTATTCTAGTCATACAAAAAAGTGCTACTGCAAAGCATGAGTTCTCTTAATGCAGTGTGCATTTTGATTATATGAACTGGTTTTCAGTATCCTTCTGTTAGTCTGACAAGCATTTTGTGGAAGACTGCAGGACATATCGTCTGATTCAAATTCAGTTTATCCGTGGTATTCATATTTATTATACTCTGTACATACCCTTGTTCAGGTGATTTTCCTTTAAAATAAATGTGCTCATTTTTTACGGCTCTCGATATTCGTTCAGATCCGTACCACTTAAAATCGTCTGTTTCAGAAATGTCCTGCATGATTCATTCGTGGAGGAACTAGAAGCAAGCTGTTGTGAGCTACATTCACATTCTGATGACCCTTTTGGACATATAACATCTCGGTGAATAGCTTTCGTGATTACATAAACAGTCTCTATCAGCCTGTAAAGAGCGTGTATCTAGCTTCTCTTTCAGAGTCCTTGGCTTTTACATATCCATGGCCCACTTCCATTTCTGACTTTATACAGTATGTATTTAAAGAGATTGCTTTGAAAGGATCTATTTAGAGTAAATAATTTGTGACCATTCACTTCGGGAAACCCTGTAGTCTACAAAATCATCTCACTGTATACATTGTATGAATGTATAAGCTGTATCTTCCTTCCATTTTTGTTGAGATTCCTTGATCATTTTAATCATACATTTTAATTGTTTTAAGAACATTCCCATTTTTATGAAATGGATCTCTAGGGATATTTAGTTTAAAAATCTACCATTTTATACCTATTCAAGATAACTCCCTCCTTCCCTCCATCCAGCCAATAGTTACAGTTGTTCTTATTTTTGCTTTTCTAAATTTGATTATTTTAGATACCTCATATAAGTGAAATTATACAGTAGTTGTTTTGTGATGAGCTAAATTCATTTAGCATAATGTCCTCAAAAGTTGTTGCTGTGTGAGAATATTACAGGATTTTCTTCTGTTTTAAGGATGAATTAAATTACATTATAGCCATGTATCACATTTTGGTAATTTGCTTATCACCAATACATACTCAAGTTTCTTCTACTATTATAGGTAGAAAAGCTTATTAGACATATGGCAGGCAGATAGAAAGGATAGGCCCTTGAAAAACTTACAAAACAAGAGTCTGCTACCAAAAGTCAAGCACAGCAGCAGAACTCCTAGAAAACAGTGACTGAGGTCTCATTCTCTTGAATTACTAAATTGGTGGGGAGTCAAGGTCTAGATCCACCCCCTACCCAGGGATTTAGTAACTGTAAATTCCCCAGGGTAAATTCCCCAAATTCCCAGGAATTTGGCCCACCTGGGATCAAAAAGATCCTATCTGACTTGATTTCTCATTGGACCCCATTTGATCAAGATTGCTTAAATAATAGTACTTGTTGTAATTCCATGGTTTGCCCATTTCTTTTAAAACTGATTGGAAGCTGGCACTTTATCTATTGGTTAACTGTTAATTTGTCTACCTCCTTGAATCTTATTGGAGGCCTCACTTTAAACCCGCCTCACCTAATGGCTTTGTTACATACAAGCCTTCTGAAGAGTGAGGTGGTGGTTTAGCCTCCTTTCCAGGTCCCTCTTCCTGTCTCTCTTAGACAGAAGCTTTCTCTCTCAATAAAATTTTCCTACTCAAACCTCCATTGATCATCCCTAAAATTCATTTTTAGATTCTAGATCTAGCTCTCATTTTAAGTGGGAAGACAGGCCTTGTTCTCCCGTGTCTCTGCTATTTGACCCATACAAAAGCACTCTTTTGAATACAGGTGAGCAGAGATGGCTTGAGATTTTGTTCAGACACCCCTTACATATACAAAATAAATTGAACTGCTAAGCTGCATACATATAGTACAGCTATTTTTATTTTATATGATTTCATGTTTCCACAGCAACCATAATACCTTGCAATTTTTTTTTTTTTTTTTTTTATACAGGGTCTCGCTTTGTGGTTCAGGCTGGCCCTGAGCTCAGCCTCAAACTCACATCACAATCCTCCTGCCTCTGCCTCCCGAGTGTGGGGATCACAGGCGTGAGCCACCACACCCGGCACTGTGGTATGTGGTACTGGTTGCTGCTGGGCGTGAGTCTCCACACCCAGTATTGTTATGTGGTTACCGGGGATCAACCCTGGCCCTTGCGCTTGCAGGACAAGCGCTGGAACCACTAAGCTATATCCCCAGCCCTGATACCTTGCAATCTTGCCATCAGTATACATATGAATTTTCACTTTCTGTACTATATCAGCAACACTTTGTATATTCAGCATTACTAAGATGTTATTTGTAAGAACTTAGCCATTTCTCTTACTTATTTCTTGACATAAACATTCCAAAATATTCTTATAATCCTCTTTATCTTAGGGGTCTCTTTCTGTCTCTCTCCTCTCCCCTTCTTTGTCCTTTGCCTTCCCTCCCTCTCTTTTCTTCTCTTTCCTTCTCTGTTCTACTCCTTTCTCTCCTTTTCCCTCTCAGTCTCTCTTTTTTCTTAATCCAACTAAGATACAACAGTTAAATGTAACTGACCTGGAAGCTCTTTTAGGTTTAGTAAAACACACAAGCAACAAAGTAACAATGTGTTTATGAGATCATACATATTTTAATATATTTAGTTCCATCTACACTCTTTCCTCTTTATAATGTTTTCTATTTATTCCCTAAATTTGGTATGCTATTTGACTCACTCTCTTTTGTGCTGCTGGGGCAATATACAAAATAATTTTCTTTTTTTATTTTTTCCTTGACTGATAAAATGTCAAACACTGAATTGTGTAATTTCTACATATTTTCAGTTTTCCATAAGCTATCAGTTTTTAGTTTTATTCCATTTTATTCAGAAGACATTTTTATAGTTTGGATTTTGGAGGTTCAACGTTTGGTCATTTGGAAATAATTCACATGTGATTGACAAGGCTGATAATGTTCAGTGGAACATTCTGTCATATCTATGAAACACAGTTTGGATTTACCATAGTTCTGTAGAAGTTTCCTATTTAGATTTGATTTTCTGAATTGTAAGTTTTATTGAGGGTATAGTACTGAAATCATATATTATTAATGCACTGTTCTCTAACTATTTTTCCCTAATTCTTAAATTATCCAGTTTACTCCATATATTCAGAAGATGTAAGGACCAGTGCAAAATATTTATAATCGTTATACCTTCTTAATAACCTTTTTATCATTTACTCAAATATATTTTATTTCTACAGAATTTTATTTAAAGTGTATGTTGTGTGATATAAGTACAGCCAGGGTGTATTAGAATAATTTATATTGACTTTCTTTTCCTTTTCACTTTCAGGCTATATCTGTCTTTAAATAAACAGTGCGTTTCTCTTGACAACGTGTACAGACAGTCCCTAACTTGACAACAGTTCAATCTCCGTTATCGATATTAGAGTGGTGTGAAAGTCATATGCATTTGCTAGAGAATACACTTTAAATTTGAGTTTTGATCTTTACCTAGACTATTGCTGCCCCTAACAATATTCTATTTGATGCTGGGCATAAACGGGAACTCTCATCCAGAGAGCATACATCTGAGCCTCTACAGTATACCATGCTTCTAAATTCTAAGTTTTATTAGTCAGAAAGTAGTATTTTAATTTTCAGTGAGTTTCCAACTTGGGTCAAGGAGAATCTATAGTTAAACTTCAGGTTTTATTTCTTTTCATGTTTACTTCATATTCAAACATTTATTCAATAATCCTGTATCTTCCCATTGGAGCATATACTGTAATTTATTCACTGTAATTAATATATGATAAAAAGAACATTTCTTTCAAGTTTTTCAAGTAGTTTTGTCATTCAGTCTCATATGTGAATATTCTTAAGGTGCAAGTACTGTTTTGTCCATGGATTTACCTTACTCTGAGAAGCTCATATTTCTAAGGCTTTGGGTGCTATTTACTATATTCTCATCTTAACTTCCCAGGTTTCCTTCAGCATGCTAAGGAGAGAAAGTACTATGGTAATGAACAATAGAATGTGTTTCCTTGTACAAACCCTAAATTCTTCATTGTTGTGAAATAAATTTGTTGCCAGGTATGGTATTTGACAATCATATTTTTTACTAAAAGTAATGTGAATGTGTCATTCTGCTCTCTCTGGCAGGCAAGTTTTCTGCTAAGGAATCCATTGCATATTTTGTAGAAATTGTCTTTTATGCAATGAATCATTTCTCTGAGAAAAAATTTCCAGAACACTAATGGAATATAACCATCTCCTATCATAGCCTGGGCATGAAATCTATGAATCTAATTGACTTAAAATGTATCTAAATGATAGCACCTTTATTGTGAATTCTATATCCATGACAATTGTGATAATAGCATTCAGAGATGAGTCTTAATTATTTAATTCCAGCTACCAAATTTGGTTACCATTTCCACATTTTATGTTTCCTTCATTTTGAGGTCTATTTTAAGACATTTACAAGTATTTGAGTTTTGTTCATGATAGATCTTAAATAGTGTTAGTTTGATCATTTTAGTAGTTTAATTTCAATATGTTTTTAGTTAGGCTCAAATGAGTTTGTTTACCAGGCTCAATGTTATTTCACTATATTAGCTAAGTGCATCATTTATTTTTGTTCTAATTTCCTTCTGATCAGTTAGTTACCACTAAAGAACCACTTGGGTAAAGTATTCTGAATTCTAGTCAAGTTTTCTGACCCTTACTTTAACCTGACCGACACTGCTATTCATAATTAAATGCTACCATTTGTCTTCTGAAAAAAATGTTTTAATTATTATTTCTTTAAGCATCTTTATTGTTTTATTTACATTATAGGAATGGGTTGAGGTACTCAAAAATGTAAGCAGTCTAGAAAATAACCTTTATCATATATCATAACCTAGTTATTTTTTGAGAGATTTGATTTGAACTAAATGATAAATTAAATATTCAGAAACTTCTTGTGCTCTGCACTGCAGAATGAGTACATGAGTGTCCGATAAGACAGCTTAAAGAAGCTGCAGAATCCAATAGAAGACCTTCTTGTTAAGATAAGAAAATGTCATTATGAATTATGAATGTGAGTATGTCCACCAGGACCTGTTTTATGTCTGCAAATGTGATGATTCTTTTTCGCATTCTCCCTCCAACTCCAGTGAGATTTCCAAGTCACACACTAAAATACTTATCTGAAGGTAAGTTATAAGTGGAATCCAAGCGTGTTCAGTAGGTTTATAAAGGATTTTTGAGAAAACCTAAAAAAAATTGTCAGCTTTTTCTGATTATTTTTTAATTGAGGCTCTTGGTACATTTTAAGTGTACATTATGATCAAATCCCTCATTGAGAATTTGCACCTGTATATGCTGTATCATGCTTCTTCTTTTCTCTCACTCTTCTGCCCTCCCTTTGACCCTCCACCTCCATACATCAAAGCTTTGTTTCAATGTCTTCCTTTTCATTTGCAATTTTTTTTCTTTTGTTTCTTTGCTTTCTCCTGCCTCACCACATTCTTCTTCCCATTTGAATTATTTCTTTTTTTTTCTATTTAACAATACCTATTATATTTTGGACCTCATTTACATATTCAGTTTTTCACACTAGAGAAATGATACGGTGCTTACACATGTGTGTTTTATTTCTCATATGAGCATGGCCTCTGTGTGCATCCATTTAGTTATAATTGTCTCTAAATTATGATATTTTATGGTTGAGTATTACTCCATTTTATAAAAAAATAATAATAATAAAACATGTACATCTTTATCCAGTCTCTAATTGATGGGCATTTGGGTCATTTCTAAGATTTAACTGTTACAAACTGTGCTACTATAAACATGGATGCAAGTATGTCACTGTGATATGATGCTTTTAATTCTTGCATGTATATATGTGGCAAGAGAATAGCTGAGTCAAAAAGACCCTCTACTTCTAGTTTTTTGAGGAATCTCCATAGTGATTTTCACAGTGATTGTACCAGTCCACATTCCACAAACAATGGAGATGTATTCTTTTCTCTCCACAGCCAAGGCAGCATTTGTTACTGATTGATTTCTTGACAATAGTCATTCTATCAACACCCCAAAACCAATAACCTTCTTATAAATGAGTAAAAAACTCACTGAGAGAGAAACTGCAGAAACAATCCTTTTCACAATAACATCCACAAAAAAAAAAAAAAAAAAAACACTTAGGAATATATTTAACAAAGGACATAGAAGACCTCTCCTTTGAAAACTACAGCACTCTGAAAAAATTTTGAAGAGGGTATCATAAAATGTATTGACATCCTTTGTTCCTGGGTAGGAAGAACCAGTATAGTCAAAACAGCCATACTTCCAAAACTGCTGTATAGATTCAAGGAAATACCAACAATATATTTCACAAAGCCAGAGAAATTTTCCAAAAATTCATTTGGAACTAGAAGAAATATAAATAGAAAAAGCAATTCTAGGCAACAAAGACAGGACAGAGGGTATCACAATCAAAAACAGTAAGATACTGGCAAAGAAACATGTCCATGGGTCTATGAATTGGGCAAGAGTAGGCAGAAACAACTCCAGATAAAAGAAGTCACTTCATGTTTGACAAAGGATCTGAACACACTCACTGGAGGAAAGATAGTGTTTTAAATAAATGGTGCTGGAAGAACCAGGTTTCAACTTGTCAAATACTAAAGCTAAATCTCTGTCTTTCATCATGCACTAAACTAAAATGAATGTGGATTAGAGATCTAAATATTAAAAGAGATGAGCCAGAGATTTAGCTTAGTGGTTCCAGAGCCTGCCTTGCAAGCTCAAGGTCCCTAGTTCAATCCCCTGTAACCACATACAACAATGCTGGATGTGGTGACTCATGCACACCAGCCGTCAGTACTACACACCACAGTGCCCGGCGTGGTGGCTCAGAAGCAGAGACAGGAGGATTGTTGTGAGTTTGAGGCTTTCTTGGGCTACATAGTGAGCTCAGGGTAAGCCTGAATTACAAAGTGAGAGCCTGTCTCAAAAATAAATAAATGAATAGGTACATATCGCATTTTTTTCTCTGATATGAGAAAATAAAGATGTAAATGAGTCCTAGAACTGTATGTTATATATTGTGAAATAGAAAATGCTCAAAGTAAAATAGGGTGAAGGGAGAAAAATAATGAAATTATAACAAAAAGGTAAGGAAACAAATTTTATGTATATGGGGGGGTGGTAGGGTGGGTAGGGCTATGGGAAAAAATGAGAATTAAGTTATGTCTTAATTAATGGTACAAATGTCCATTATGGAGTGTAATCACTATGCATATATGTGATGTACCAATAAAGAGGTTTTTTTAAATAAATGAATAAATAAATAAACACTTAAACAAAAACATTAAACCTATTGAAAAACAAGTGAGGTAGAACTCTTGAAGGCACTGGCATAGGAAAAGACTTTATATACAAAACCTCAGTGACATAGGATCAAGCAGAATCAATAATTGGGATCTCATCTTATTAAAAGATTTTGCACAGCAAAAGAAACCACCAGCCGAGCAAAAAGACAGCCTACAATGAGGGGACACTTTTACCAGGAGTTCTTCAGACAAAAGACTACTATATATCATATGAGAAGAAATTTTAAAGACCCAAAGACCCCATTTAAAAATGGGTATCTGAAATGAACAGAGATTTTTCTGTTGAATAAGAAAAAGAAGGGATGAGAGCTTAGCTAAGTGATTCTGTTGCCTTCCTGGAAAGTGTAAGGTGCTGAATTTGATCTCTGGTACAATAAATAAATAGATAAGTAAGTAAGTAAGTAAATAAATAAATAAAATGAGTAAAAGCAAATAAACATATGAAAAATTGTCCAATATCATTAGTCATTCGAACAAGGTAGACAAAAACAACACTGAATTTCTACCTCCCTTTACTCGATTATTTATGGTGAAAAAAAGACAAAAATCAAATTGATTGAGCACCCAGGTTCAGCCTGTTTTGTCATCAGAATGGCTTAGCAAGTTTTTCTGTCTTATCCCTGCCCAGCAGTAACACTGAACAACGTGAGGTGGAACTAAGACTTTTGTGTCTTTGCCATTTTACACCTTGAAGAATCATTGGTCTGAAGTAAATATCTAAACAAGTTATTATATCTGAGGTCAGATCTGACATAACAAAATAAAAATGTGGAGCTGGAAAAACTTTAAGTAAAACTAATTGATGAAAATGAGCTACAGCTTTGCGTACATCCATAATTCATACCAATGTTAATCCAAAATGTATCTGTACTCCACATAACGGTGTGAGAATGAATTTTACTGCTGCAAGTGCATTTGCTACTATATTTCTTCATACTCTGGAGGGATTTTCTGCATGCAAAATTTAGTATATAATTTTTAAAATGCATTTACCTTTGGAAAACTACCACATTCACTTGAACATGTTTCTGGTGTCAGCACCCTCTGAGAGAAAACAGTCCTCAGAATATCTTCTGAAAAGTAGACTAGCAAAGTGCACATTCATTGTAGTGTACATGCTCCTTCCATGGGACACAAGTTTTAATATCTAATGTTATGATTTTGTTATGATTCCTATGTAGTCATTATGAATAAGCAGGATAAACATGTCAATGTCCCAAATCCTGTGCAGATGTTGAGATCAGTGATGGTGCACACACCAACAAGATGCAATAGGTTATACTACATACATCTTTAAAATTTGGAAAAATAAGACAGGTGTTTTAAGCAGGTCTATCCTAGGGGCATCATATAGGGTCAAATACACCCCTACAATAATTTGTAGTGCAAATATTTATATTAGCATAATAATAACCAGCAGTGTCTCAGTAGCTGTGATGGGGGAATACAGAAAAAAAACTTTATATTTATATTCTTGCTACTATGAATGGCCAGATGTATGCACATGTATCAAAATGTAATGGGTGAGGTTGTTCATGTATTACACTTTATTTTTAGCTGTCCCCCAAAAGCTCCAAGCAGATGAGGTGGGACTTTATTTTTCACAGGTAGTTGAATCTGAAATATTTTTTGAATCTGGAATATGTGATGTTGGGTTTAAGGTCTTGTAAACTGTAAACCACTACAGGTGAGTGATTAGTTTGGAATTGCCCTAATCCTCACAGTCCAGACAAGTGAAAAGGAACATAAAAATGCTATTAATACTTTCTCTTTTTGCCATTTCTTTGGTGTGGACACCATGAACTGTTTCTCTTGTTACTTCTGTGGTTTTGTGCCCAATGTATTGTTTCTCATCTGCAATGCCTATTTGCTATCCCTGCCTTGGGGCCAATTCAGTTGAATATTGACTGAAGCATCAACAAACTATAAACAAACAAACAAACAAAAGACAGACAAACTACAACAAAAAAACCTCTTTCCTTTAACTTTCAGTGTCTAGTATTTTGTCTCAAAAATAAGAGAAGTGTAACTAATACACTATTTTATACACCATGTTACATTTGTGTGTATAACTTTTCAGTAAATGTTTGCTTTTTTTCTTTTTTCTTGTGGAAGTGACACACTTCAATACAATAATGAATAAAAATTCATTTTTTCAACTTTGAGAGGAGGTTGCAGATGGGACACCTGATGACTCAGCTTCCAATGAGGATTGGGATCATATAAGCCAGAGAAGAACATATGACAGAATGAAGACTCAGAGGAGCCAGAAAACAGTAATATAAATAAATAGTGGAGTAATCAAAACAATACTAAGTGGCATATACACCTGAATGATACAACACTAGACCTAAGTCAGATGTTGTTAGTTTCTTGCCAGGGATGAAACCTATTGGATGAGATGACAGCACTGAGATTCAGTGTTGGAAATTGTTTGTGATGGATGACATGCTACGAGATGGATTTAAATACACTCACAATGAGACACAAGTACAAAACACTCTATCTACAATAGTAATACTCAAAAACGTATTTATCATTGCAGCTCACTATAATGAACTAAAAGTCATCACAACAAGACTTAGTCATTCTAATCATGAGAGTTTTTTAAATGTATGGGGAAGTGACATATGTGGGGTTGAGATTTTCAGAACAATAATGACACTAAAAGGTCTTGGATTCTTTCAAAATTACCTGTGTTTTGCCTATTAAAAACCTATCAAGAAAAAAAATCTAACATTTTGTCTGATATTCATTCATTGTTTGAAAGCTTTGTTTCAAACACTCAAGCAATTTATACACTGCCCAAATACACGACAAATAAAGAATGACTTGCATCATTTCTTCAAAAGAAATTTGAAGCAATATATGTCATATAAAATTTTAAATTATGATATAAAAATATAGTCTTGGTGGACCTAAAGACATTTTACACCTTGCATTTAGAAATTTTTCCTGCAACTCAGTTATCATGTTTTAATTCAGGCAATAATAAACATTGTGAATAAGCTTACACACGTATTTCAAAAAGTCACACAGATGTCACATTTGGCAGTTAATTCACTAGTCAACTTTGATGTTACATTTGTTAGAAACAAAAACAAAACTTTGGTTGACCTGTACAAGAGCTATTGGAAAGAATAAAGCTGAGATTCCTTTAAAAAAATTGAGTTTACAGCAGAGACGTGTATATAGTACAGTCTTTGAGTTTCAAAAAGATATAAGGTTGACCTCTTTTATGACAAAAAAGAACAAAGTAACATTGATACTGTTGACTTTACACCATGAGAATCAGACTGACAGTGAAACTTGACAGGGTGGCATATATGTAATCCCAACACTCAGGAGACTGAGAAGGATCCCCTGAGTTCAAAGTCCAACTGTACCCCATACGAAGTTCCAGGCTAGCCCGGACTACATAATGGTGAAAAAAAATAATGATACTGTTAATGCTACACTGTGATAATAAATTTTACAGTGTGGCCAAGTGTGACAGTGTGTGCCTATAATCCAAGCACTCTGGAGGCTAAGCAAGAGAATGTTGTGAGTTCAAGGTAACCCATCCTACATAGTAATTCCTGGGATAACCTGCACTATATAGGGACATTTTCAAGAAAAATGACAAAAGAAAAATAATAGTAGTGAAGCCTGTATAAAAATCAAGACAAAAACAGTGCAATTTCCATAGATGAGGTAAATGTTGTTGAACTATACAGCAACTATGATGTTATTCAAAACACAAAGTGTTGGCCAATGGGTTGTCTAACCCAATCCTAAACATGTCAAGGACAAATAATTTCACAGTTACAGGAAATATAACAAGCATAAAATATCACAGACAAATTTTCTTAGAGAATTGGGACTGAAATTGTTAAATGATCACTTATAACACAGGAAAGAGAATATATACATAATCAAAACATTCTGTAAAAGAATTCAAGAGAAAATCAGTGAAACATCACAAGAACGTCCTGAGAAAACAAGACCAAAAAGATGTTAAATGTCTTCCTGCCCTGCTGGGGATTTAGCTCAGTGGTTTGAGCACCTGCCTTGCAAGTGTAAAGGCCCAGGTTCAATCCCTGGTAAACACATACAACAGTGCTGGGCATGGAGACTCATGCCCATAAGCAATTAATACCACATACCATAGTGTTGGGCATGCTGGCTCATGCCTTTAATCCCAGCACTCAGGAGGCAGAAGCAGAAGAACTGTTGTGAGTTCAAGGCTGGGCCCAGAACCAGCCTAAACTACAGGGCTAGATCCTGTCTTAAAATAAAATACAAATCTCCCTGCCAATAAAGTCAAGAGAACACAACATGTGTTTTATCATTGCAAGTGATACTTGTGTATAGAGCATGCTCTCCTCATGTGTGAAAACTGCTTTAAATGTGACAACTGAAATTTTGCCTTGTGGTAGCTTTATTTGTATTTTATTTCATTTTCAATTTATTTATATTGGGGTTTTTTATTATAACCAGTTGATGTAAAAATGTTAATGATTTTTTAAAGACTAAGTATCCATTTGTTACAATATCTTATTAACATTTCATTTTCTAGCTAAATACACATTATACAGTATAATAGGAAGCTCCTGACAAAAGAGAAAGACAAGAGGTTGGATATGTGGCCATCCCAGAGGAGAAGAAAGCTGAGCACATTGCTGTCATTTTGACCAAGACTTTTGTGTGAAATACACGGTTTTCAGGTATGAAGACTGACTTCAATGTGATAACAGAAGCAAAAATTAGTTCTCTGATGTAGTTCTGTTTGTATCTGCATAGCAGCTCACACAAGAATTTATTCATTATTATTTTTTAATCTTATAAACAAGTATAGAGTTGATGTTGAAAATATTAAAATGTATTCTAAACATTTACATATTAAAATGCAATGTTCCTTTTATTACTATTTTATTTTCCTGTTAAGTACTTATTTATTTTATTTTATTTTTATTTTTGTTTATTTATTTTGTGATAGTGGGGATCAAACTTGGGCCTTTGTACTTACAAGGTGGGACTGGTGCTACTTAAGCTAAATCATCAGCCTTAAGTACATATTATTTAATATAATAAAACTCATAAAATTAAAAATTAACCAGTAAAAATAAGCATGAGCATTATAGAACCTGTGTAGTAAATCTTTCAAAAACTTTACCATGCTGGCCTTTATTTAATGCCTTGAAAGATAAAGACAATGAAGCAGGCTCAGGACTTATTTTGTTATAAGTAGGATGGAGGAGGACATTTCTCTTTTATAGGCAAAGTCGCATATAGTTCGATTCTTTAACCAGTGAGGAAGCACAAAATGTCTAGACCATCTTGATAGGTTGTTCACAGAAAAGAAAGAAGAAAGTTAAAACTGACAACAGACTCTGTTACTCCTTATCCATCTTTTATAGTATACATAAAACATGCTATATTTAGACTCTCATGCTATATTCAGACTCTCAGACTCTGTTACTCCTTATCCATCTTTTATAGTATACATAAAACATGCTATATTTAATTTAAATGAGCTTGAACATATATAAATAACCCAGTAAGGTGCTGTATCACTCCTGAGACAGATAAGAGAGATGAATAAATTCTATAGAGCTCAGCACTTGATACTGAGAAAGGAAATGAGTTCTCTGCCACATCAATAATTTTCAGAATTCTGAAGTCGATATGATATCCTGGACGGCACGTGTATTCACTTTAGCACATTCAGCACACGTAGGAATGTATGTTGCTTTGATTTACATGTATGGTTCTCATGAAACATGATTTCCTTGGAGTTCTTCACTTAGAAGGAAGAAATCTAAGGTAGTGACTCAAGAATTAGTGAAGATATATAGATGAGGCTGATTGTTGGTCAGATTATGGAGTGCTAAGATGACTTCCTGCAGTTAGTATGATTGTGTCATTGGGTCCTCTTTGCTATCAGAGAAGCAACTAAGTAGGAGGGATGAAAGCACAGGGCTTCCACTGAATGTCATACTGAGCATGTTTCCAGTAGTCTGTAAATTATAAGTCAAAATTCAGCTCTGCGGGACTCACAGCAGAGCAAACGGTTTTGGACAAGTTTGCATTTCCATTGCCATGTCTCTGACAGCGCACAAAGCTAAGGGAGGCCATCCATCTTCGGTGGCAGGAAGGGATGAGAGGGCACAATTCTGACACCAGCTGTGCTATGAGGGCCTCAGTGGCCGAGCTGAATCTGTGAGTCACAGCTTCTAGTATCGGAGGCAAACTGAACAGCAGGTGATGAAGCTCACAAGTTCAGATACGTGAGATCTTCTATTTCCAAAACCAGCATGACGTGCGGCCAGCAACTGCAACTGTAATACTAGATAACGTGAGCAAGAAGTAAAGGGATTTCTCTGATAGTTCAGGGCACAGATAGGAGGGCAAACGAAGGCCACTGGAAGATACTAAAAGAAAAGCACAAGCTGGAAGGCAATGAACAAATATGGATGGATCAAACAGCAGGTTAGAAAAGAAAGAAGGTTGCATACAAATTAGTGCTCAGAAAGATAGTTTATGCAATGCTGTCTATTACAGGAATGTCCAGGAAGATCATATTCAGCACTGGTTGGATCAGTTCTGTTATTAGTTGTGGATGTGGAGAGAAATCTGTGGTTTTGGCTTTAGCATAGAGTCTTTAAATTATTAAAAATTAAAATGTGGAGATTGTAACAAAAAAGTAAGGAAACAAATTTTATATATATGGGGGGGGTGGTAGGGTGGGTGGGGCTATGGGAAAAAATGAGAATTAAGTTGTGTCTTATACTGGTACAAATCCCCATTATGGAGTGCAATCATGATGTGTATATTTAATGTACCAATAAAGATAATTTAAAAAAAATTGTTTCTTCATATAGCTTTCATTCAGTGGCTTAGTTCAGGCTACTGCAACAAGTTGCTGTGTCCTGCATGCTCCATAATCAGAAGTAGTTAATTTCTAACAGTTCTACAGGCTGGTAGCCTGGGATCACTATACCAATACAGTCCAATTCTGTTGACTATTCTGGCTTCATTTCAAACTGGCTAGCTCCTTGAATCCCCTAATGGTGGAAAGAATAGTACTAGGTTCTGATGTGTCTCTTTCACAAGAGTACTAATCCCTTTCCTCACCTTCTTTATTTCATTAAATCAGAAAGTTCCCATCACAACGATAAACACATGTTAGGTCTGAATATGTGAGTTTGGTGGGGAATGTATTCCATCTGTGGTAGATACAGACCTGAGAGAAGAAACAAGAACAGCATGATTTACGGATGAAAAATCAAGAACTTATGTAGAAAAATACTATATCCAACTAAAGGTGTTTTTCAGTTTTATTTAGAAAGTAGTAAGTGAAGAATATTTTATTATATATATATATATACATATATATATATATATATGTGTGTGTGTGTGTTTCCACTTCATAGTATGTTTTATCACATACACCAGTGTTTTATTAGTGTACATTTTATAGAGCTGCATTAAAAAATCTTATATTATTATTGTTTCTCAACTCTGAAATCTCCTAAGACTATTGCAGTTAAAGTTGTGATTCTTAGAGTGAGAAAACTCAAGTAGCACTAAAAGTCCTAGAGTTTTCATGTTGGATAGTTGCATCAGTTGTTATCTCTAACTTAATGGAAAAGTGAAGTCCAAGGCAGGTACTTTTGGAGTTGTAAATGGGGTTATAATATCTGTATGATTGCTTGAAATGACAGTTTCATTCTGTGAGATGGTTGGAGACACAGAAAAGCAGTGTCAAATAAATGTTTGGAAATTATTGGGAAAGTAATCAGAACAAGGAGACAGGTTTAATGTACAAAATACAGTGTCTATTGCCTATGATTAGGACAGGTGGGATAGTAGTTTAATGTCATGCTTTTAGAGTCAATATTTCATATAAGAAGAAGACATATATTACCCCTACTACAGACTGAAGCCCCAGAAAATAAGCTTTATATCTGTCTTCAAATTAAAATCCAAGTTAGATGAAAATTACTTGCATAAAATGTGTAAATAAATTTTAAAAAACACTTCTAGCTAGTATGACATTGAAGCTTGTTTTCTAGATTTTTTGCTGAACATAAATTGTTCTGCTAGAGCTAATTCTGCTTTCCGGCTTACATAGACATGTGATAAGGTGCAGGAACAGAACGGGGAGACTTGTACCAAAGACATCCCTCCTACATTGTCTGCTTGTTAATTAGCTATGAGATTAGCACCTGAGATATCAGGTTAGTGTCATTTAAAACAAGAGTGAAGCTCAAAAGGGAATATAAATCTTATCTTATATGTAAGTTTTCATGCTTAAAATTGAACCTAGAATTCTAGAATGGGGAAATAAGTAGGTTGTTATGTGGAATTATTTTATAGATTGTAGATTTACTTAATATGTGCCTATGCATTAATCTAGAAGTAGTCAAAGCAAATTTTATTTTATAAAATACAATGAAATTGAAACAAGACACTCTTTTTGGACTAATAAAAATGTCAGTTTGAAGAAATAATAAGCAATGTAGTAAGAAGGACATTTATTTCTAATAGCTATTACATGTAACACTTGACATAAAGTGCACAGTTTGAAGTACTGTTAAAACTACTACTTCTGAGAAATTAAATTTTAATTTGTTGTGATGTATCTACCCTGAAAGATGATGACACCATGAAAACTGAAGAGGTCAATGAGTATCACAGTGTTAGAACAGTGCTTAGGGATGGTATGAAGAGACTGGAGCATTTCTGCAGGCAGTGAGATTAAAAAGTTCAAAACTGGCTTGCTTTCATTGTGGCATCAAATTTGTGAAACACCCTGTGCTTTATAAGTTCAAAATATTTTAATTAATGCACTGTAAATGTTTTAAATATATATTCAAAAATTTAAAATAGTTGAACAACTGTATTTGTATAATTCAGGTCAATAAAATATTGACATTAGACCTCACCATAATAAGATTTACTATCTTAATTATATAAAATATTAAATTAATGCATTTGATGTCCTTCAGGAAAGGGTACTCTTACCTGACAGAATTCCCTCCTGTTCCAAAAGTAACCAAAGTCTAAATCACAGATGTTTCCATTAAATGTATAATTTTATGTAACTTCTATATACCAAGGAACTGGTGAGATTTTCAAATCTGCTGTGGTAAAGGTGACACATCTTGTACAGCATTTGTAACAGTTACTTATTTGTAGAATATGCAGGTGACAATCCACTCATCTTTGGGATCATTCTGATTTTTGCAGGGACAAGAATGGAAAATTAAACTGAGATATCACAGATACTAGCTTCCTTTAAATGATTACCTCCTTCCTTTAAATGATTGCATTGATTTCTGTTGCTCTTCCAAGGAAATGGTATATTTTTTATTTAATCTCTGTTGCAGTGTGTTTCCCTTAGCTCTCTTCACTGTAGTAACTCCTAGTTACAGTATAAGGATGCAAACCTGAGATTATATTAACCAGTACATTTATTCTAATATTGCATTTAGAGACTAGGTAGTTAAGTAATTGCAAAATACTTACAGTAGGTAATTTGTTGAGATATACATACAGTGATCAGATCAAATGGTACAATGACATTTAATACTTGTCTTTTTTATATTTTATCACATTTTCTAGGTTAGAAATCAATATAGAAATCTCTGTATTAGATATATCTACTACATATATTAAAACCAAATTGAACTATGGGGAATATTTGTAATCTCATTGAAATCATACAGATTTAAGAAGCCTCAGTACTACATGTATCATCCAATCTTTATAAATATCTTCTGTGGTTTGTCTTCATGTTGGTCTTTGAATCACTGTGCAGTACCCACTAAGGATTGGTGTATAATAACACAACCATCTTGAGCACTTATTTTGTCTTCAAAATATGGCATGTAGGAAACATATCTGCTGTGCAGCTGAGGTGAATTACAGAGTACTTTCTTAGATTTCTGGATTCCTTTCTGCTCAGAAGTCTTATATTTTATGGTCCTATGAAAACTATGAATGTATAAGAAGTGAAAAATATTCAATCTACTGTCTCAATTTCTGCATCATAAAAATTAATTTTTTATTTCATTAATTATTTTACATACTATTTTCAAATGTTTATAAAGCTGATTTTGATAGTGTTTCCCATTGCTTACATATTTTTTAAACATGTGACTACATCTGTAGACATCTGATGGATTAGCCCCATCCACAGATGTGTGATGGGCTAAAATGATTATATGTCTTTATAACTATGCCTTATTATGGTAATCACACTCTTCTTCCCCTTTGATGGCTGACAGTATCTTCCAGGATCAACTATGCTAGAACCACACTATTTCTATTAATAGTGGGGAACTTAGTCACATTATTATCAAACACCACCCAAAGTCCATAATCCCAGACGTAACTATGTATCTTTGTAAAGGTACCTGGAAGCTCTGAAAATATTTGCTTTATTAAATAGCTCCAAAATATCTAGTGTTATTTTTTTTCTCCAAAATCTTTCTGGAAAACTTAGTTTTGCATACATAAATTTATACAGGATAAATGTAAATTTTTAGAAGGCTACTTTTGCCTTTATTTATCCCTTGGAGCATGGGGTCCATGTAACAAAGTTTCATACTTGAGATCTTCAAGAACCTTGGCTTATTAGATAAAAACCTATAGTCCTTGCAATTACTGCCAGTACTGAGTACTAAGGCAAATAAGGATGAATGCAGAATCTTAAGGTTTTTATTCTAGCTGTTTTTTTTTCCCCCCAAATATCCTTTATTGTGTCTCAAATTTCTATTATTTCCTTATCATTGATTTTATATTAGCCTGAGAAATTTGGTGACGCTGAGCACCTTATTTACTCAGTAAGTAAAATTCTTCAATGATTTTGGAGTGTTTATATGTTGCAGATTCTTTAAAAAAATATAAGTGATAATTCCAGCAAAGTTAACATCAAGAAATTATATATTTGTAATTATCAAATTTTTCTTTTTTCTTGGATAGACCTCTGTCCCCAATAGTTAAAGCTGTTATACCCTTCTCCACCAAGAAAGTGAGTAACTTACATCTCAAACACATAGGCAATTTAAACTCACTATGTAGCAGGACTGTCACTGAGCAGATTTGGTCCAGAAACAAATCCTGAGTTGGTAAGTTTCCAAGCAAGAAACAGATGGCAAATTCAACCTGCCTAATTTGAAGACAATTTAATAAAGCGGGTATTTACAAAGTCTGGAGCCAGATTTGGAGACTCCACAAGGGGACCTTGCAGTACCTCACCCAGAAGAGTGGGGTGTCTTCATGATTTTCATTAGGACAAAGGCAGAATGGTGACCGAGGCTTCCAGGGCCGACATTAGGAAAGTATCTGGTCAAAACTGAGGCTTCATTTGCCAGCCATTTCCAGTCAACACGGGTGATTCTGGAGGAAAGGAATAAGAAACTTAAATATTCTGAAATCATCCATTGATAATTTCAGTTTGATGGTTTTATTCTCTCTGGCTTATTTGACAGAAAATATTACTCTGCTTTTCTAAATGTCTTTAACATGCATCACTTTATATTATTTTATTTTATAGTGAATTTTATATTATTTTATAGTGAATGTGTAGAATCAATCCTCTTTTTCTTTATTATTTACAAAGAATTCTATTTTCACAAATATTCTAAGGTAGAGTGCTGTAGGGTCACATTGAGTAAAACCTTTTATCTGTATTTAATTCTTTCTCTATAGGTTGCTTGTTTCTCTCTTACATTCAGTCTCTCTTTCTCCCCTCCCTGAATCTATCCATCCCTTCTCATATCGTCCTTTTCTTCTTACTCATAATGTTCATCTTGTTGCCTTTATGCAGCACTTCAGATTTAAAATTCACAAATATATTTTCCTAGCATTGGGCAAGTAAAATGTTTCCAAGATTTATTTTGTCTGATCCCACATGTGTTTCAATATATCTAATGTATTGAAGGCAATCAACAGATATTTTATAACAGGTAAGTACTATGTATGTTCCATCTGAGACTAAACCACAACACAGGCAGAACTGATCAGACAGAAGTTTCTTGAGTAAAAATACATCTGTATACCAATTTATGTAATATAATGAACATAATTATTCAGTAATTTGTTTTTAAAAAATATGCTACATTTTCTGTGCAAACCATTTATGCATCTGATCTTAAAGCCCTTTTGATCTTTTGTATTGTCCTTTAAGATCAATAAAGAAATTCTATCAAACTATCTTTTGCAACCTTTTTTAGAGGGACATGTTATATATTTAAGTTATTTTAAAGAAGAAATTATTGAGCCACAACAAATTACAAATGATTTAAAAAGTATTATTGCATGTAAACATCAATACGTATTTTTCAGAAAAACAAATTAGGAAAGTATAATACTCCTTTAGAAGTACAATGTATACATGAAATAATACTTATAAATATTCAATAAAAAAAACACTTTTCTGAGTTAGTGATTTCATTAACTTTAGTTAAACTACAAAATACTGAATATACTAGTGGTACCTAAAAATTCATTTTTCCCTCTCCATAATGCTGAATTTTACATTATATTCTTGTCTATTCCAAACATAGATTCTATAAATCAGGTCCCTATGTTTGTTCTGCAGATAAGTGTGACTATATTTCATAAAAGGATATGAGTAGCAGTTTAAGTGTGCAATTTCCTGACTGTCCTTTAGAAGGTGCCTATGAGTGTTATTTCTCCTTTTCACTTTCTCATGGGCTACGATGAGCACCAGATGGGGATCTCTCTCTTGGACTGTGAGAAATGTCCCGCAGAGTCTGAGAACACAGCTCTGGAGGAGCTGGACTCCAGATGACGACCAGAAACTCCATTTTTTTCATGATAGAAAATTACATTCAGCTTTTTAACTCAATTATATGAGGTTTCTTTCCTACTTGGCTGATGCTATAATCTAACATTATTCTCTACTAAAAGTGTTGCAATGTAAGCAATCAAAATGCATATATATATATATTTCATATATAATCATGCAATAATTATAATATTCAATACTTCATTTGAAGCAATTAAAGACTTTCTGTTGTTAGATTTACTTACCTATTTTTCTTACTCATTGATGTGTCTGTAGCTGTGCCTGTAACACTGGAGAATTAAATCTGTCCATTTGCATATAGTAAATTTTCTCATTGTTTACTTACTCCAATGTCCTACCTTGTGGTTTTCTAGTCTATCATTTGTATTCACCATGTCAATGCAGCGTAGTAATTATTGCCCATATTTAAAAGCTATTAAGTAAAGGAAATATATAGTCAATTCCCTGTTCTTACATTATATTAATGTCTTGAATATATTTTAACACATAAAGATGTTGGAAGCACTGCTAATTTAATCCTTCTCTTCCTCACACCATAGTGTAATAACTTATTTAATGTTTGCTATCTCAAATTTTTTCTCAGCCTATACAAGGATTTGATAGAATAAACTTCTTAGAGGCAGACAAAGCTCATCAATGCATTTAAAAAGTATAAAATTCAGCAAAATAATTTTCATATTTTTCATAAAGCTAATAGATATATGTAACCTTCACACATACAAATAATGTCAATGTTAAATTTTTCAATTACATAGTAAATAATATAAAATATTAAGAAATAATTATCACAGCTTCCAGTTCCCACAAGAGAAAATATATTGTATTTGGAAAGTCATATTTTAAAATCAGTGATCACAAATAAATAAATAAAAATACTTTAAAAATATTCAAGGTGCAGAATGTTAGAATTTTACAGGTGTTAGAATGTTGTGGCAATTGAAAAAAACCTTCTGGATGAGATCAACATTTCTGTTTAACAAAAGAATGCAGTAAGATCTTGGTGGCCTTCACAGCAGCTGTGTATAGGAAAAACTCAGCCTTTGAGGGAACAGTTTAGCTGAATTAATATAGAGCGAATCATTTTCCAAACCCTTTCCCAAACCCTTACCTTCAAAGAGATCGTCCACAAGATTTCCCATCTTCAATGGTGCTTTCTCAGCTCCTCTTTCACAGCCATCTCTACAGAGAGATAAAAATATGAAGAAAAACCAATATCAAATGATACATTTTTAGAACCTTTTAGAACAACAAAGAAATAGCTTACTTCTAAAGGGCGTTCTCTTTAGGAAAAAGCAAGAAATAATTGACAAAAAATAACTGACTTCATCAAAATGAGAAATTTGGTCAGGTCTCCATGCTTTAGCTAGTAAGGAAGTACATTGCAGTCAGAATGCAGAAGCAGTGTGGTGACCATTTAGCGGTGCGGTGACCATGTATCACCATTTCTATTTAAATTAAAAATGAATAAAAAGGGCTGGACTTTAGCTCAATTGATACATGCCTACCTTGGAAGCACAGGACCAGAGTTCAATCCTTAATAATGGAGGAATAAAAAGAAAGTAAGGACTTTTCTGACAGATAATAACTCTGATATAGCTGACTATTTAGATTACAGAAGTTACCTTTGCTAGTTATCTATGTGATACACATTTTCCCTGTGTGGACCAAGGTGACTCTACTGCTTTTAAAGTTTAACAATATTTTGTATACATTTTTAAACTAAAATATCTGTATATTTCAGGAATTATACCTTAGTAATTTAATAATTGCAGGGAAGTTTCAATCATCCACATAAATGTGTAAGGGGATTATAGTATTCATAGAGGTATTAAAACAACAATTCATGTAAAACCACCTCCTATGCAGGATTTTTTTTGGGGGATAGTTTTGTTATCTAACTTTTACATACAGGGTCTTATTTTGTAGTTCAAGTGGACCCTAAACTCACTATGAATTCCAGCTTTGCCTTGATCTCAGCAATCCTCCTGCCTTTGTCTCTCAAGTGCTGAGATTACAGGTGTGAGCAGATGCTGGTATTTTTAAAACTACTGTTCATACACAAGTCACTGTGATGTCTGTGGGTCAGACAATGTGATCTACTCTGAAACAGCTTACTGCTTGGTTGTGTACTTCTAGGTATGGATTTTTAACAAAAAGGACAACAAATGAGAAATATGTATGGATTAAATTAGGAAGGAATGAAAGATAAAATGAAACTAGGGATGAATTGTATAGATTTCTGATGCTGTTATATAATGTTTATAGTGAAGAGAGTAGAAGTAATTGAAAAGTCAATTTTAATCCTTAAAAAAGCTCTGAGGAGGATGGACAGATTGAATATCGTGATAATTTATTTGAATCATTATATATTCCATTGTGCATATATAGTAGTCACTGAAATTTTGGAATACTCTCCTATCATTTTTTAGTTACTCTGTGAGAAATGTATGATCATTTATAACCTTTCAGAGTAAGCTTTCAACTGGTTGGGTTAAAACTTGTCCTCAGAAATCTATTTTATTTTGACAAAGTTCTAGGTTTTTCTTTGTAAGATTGGATACAATGTAGAGATTTTTACCTCACATCAATTTTAGAACATAGCCACTTGCTGAATAAGAATAGATAAGTGTGGAAATTTAGTATTTTTAATTTCCTGCTTAAAAACATATGAATATATAAGAGAGAACCTCAAAAAATAATTGAGAACATTGATGCTTTTTCTAGAAAGTAAAAAGTACACATAATGATTTTGACCCAAGCAGCCACTACAAAAAAAGAGATTTGCAATTTTAAAATACATAAGCCTATGTTGAGCTTAAACTATAAAGAAGAAATAGTTTTTAAATGTTACTTTAGATATTCCTAAAATTAATCTTAGCACTCTTTAAATTATGGAAAAAATAGAATATTCAAAAAATATTTGTATAAATACTTTCCAAAAAATTCATATACTAGATATACGCATAATGTTTGTCATCAACCTGAGGAAATTACAGTGATATCACGGGTCACAAACTAAATTCTTCTCACAGTTCTGGCCTCAAGCCAAATTGGATGAGAACTGAATTGAATTTCTGCCTAAAAGTCAGCATTGAATCTCACCAATGAATTTGACTCAGTTCTCTTCCAATTCAGTTGTGACCAGAATCAAGGGAAGAATTACAGACCTTGAACCAAAGTTCCAGTATAAATGTTACTAGGGGGGAAAAATCACATTTTAATCAGTAAGATGGATAAAATTATGGGCTGTGGAAAGTGTCACCGAGAATATACAGAAATTAGAATTTTATACAATATTTTGTGAATGAGAAATGGCTTTACTCACTTTGGAAAAGAGTTTTTCATTTCCACAAAAATGCTAAAGACTTAATTACAGTATGAGGAGGTAAAACCACTCTTAATCATACAGACCAGGCTCCACTAATTGTATATAACGCATCCCAAATTTTCATGAAGTGATGAGGGAATAAAATTTAGTTACCCAAACAATGAAATATGATTCAGCAGTATGTAAAATGAAATAAAATACCAATACTTTAAACTATGTGCTATCCTCATAAGCTGAGATAATAATATCAAACATGTGAGGTAAAATGTAGTGATGAGATTTTATACAGAGCCTTCAGAGCAGAGCTGCACATGTGTGACAACTGTCACAGCACAAACACTGATACAGCAAGAGTTCAGATACAGTTTTCTTGGCAAAACTCAGAAATAAGAAAATTAAGTTACATCAAAATGAGGATGAGCTGAGGTGGATAGGAGGGTTGTTTGTTAATAAATTTGGCAAAAAGTCCCCCAAGATTTAATGTTAATGAAATATAGTTACATTAAAACTGCAGAGATAAGCCCTATATAGCACAAATAACTCTAAGATATATAGGGTAATTGTCTATGTAGCAAAAGGAAAAAAAATTACATTATCTCTTTATTTTAGAGCAAAGCATTTCCATTTCATCTAATACGGCAACCTCTAAGATGCCTTTTCTGCTTCATTGCAATTCACTGCAAATGGCCCAGATCAACATTCTGAAATTTTAAGTAGAGTCTTCAGCTTTCTAATAGGATTTTGCTACACAACCCACTATGCAAGTTTCTGCTTCAATGAACAGTATCTCAAAGTTAAAATATTAAATAGTCTAAATATTAAACAGAGTTTCTTCAAGGACGTATATTACAACACAAAGTACTTTGGAAAATCAAAAAATAACAAAAGAAAATTTGCCTCTTGGAGCATCCATTTCACTGTTTTGGTTTCTCCATACAAAAGTGTTTGTTTGTATAATTTGGTTCATTGTTTCTCTTATGGAAATGATGTGCTTGCACTTTAGTCCTCTGAACTCATGGGCTAAGGTGTAAAAGTATATTCTTTTCTTCCTTCATGTATTTAATTTATGCTACAAATGCCTACTGCATTTGAATACTGTCATATATACATGAAA
Source organism: Petromus typicus (assembly GCA_004026965.1). Classification (NCBI taxonomy): domain Eukaryota; kingdom Metazoa; phylum Chordata; class Mammalia; order Rodentia; family Petromuridae; genus Petromus; species Petromus typicus. Next base: position 17,203 of record PVIR01012870.1, on the reverse strand, counting down.
AGGCTGAGGAAGCTGAGTCAGGCATCATGTGTGACACTAATGGCTCTTCTACAGATATTCAGAAAGTCTGGCCACAGAGATCACATGTAGTCTTTAGCTCCTAGACAACAAAACTAAAATCATTCAGGAAAGTACACTTAACTTTTTGAAGCAGGTCTTATTACTGACTAGGAATAAAAATTCACACTCATCTGCTTTTATCACAGGAACTTTAATTGTAGATGTTATCAGAATCTAACGTATGCAGGAAAGCACACAGGAGGCCAGTGTTGTTAGTTCCCATTGCTTTTGTTACTGCACATATCACAAAACGAAGCAGGGATACAAAACTTCCAGGAAGAATAACTGAAAATTCCATTCATAGTATCAGGACAAAAATTAGCCAAAATGAATAACTTAATTAAATAAAATACTCTATGACCGTTATGTAAACTATGACTCTGAAAGCACATGGTGAAAACGAGGGACCATATAATTAAAAGGAAAATGGGGAAAGGAGTTAAAGGGAAGGACAACCTAAAATGAATTAAGGTAGTTGAAAAAGTCATAAAGGATGTATAAATTTAGTTTAAGGTAATTTTAAAATGGAACAAACAGCATTGCATGTAGGGAAACATGTATACATACCTAGATTTTGAATTCTATTGCAATTCTCAGGTTTTAATATACACATCATGTTCACAAATTAATGAAAACAAAACCCTTCCCTTACTTCTAGGTGCAATGAATTGTTGTCCTGGACTTTTCCTGCCATGATGTGCTCTCCCAGCACAGGCTCATGACAGTAGTACCAGGTGGCCTTCAGCTGGCGCCTCTGAAAATGTCCTTGTCTCAGGTATTTTGTGAATATGACTGAAAACCAGTAATAAATACTCCGAGTAAGAAATTATTCTCAACCTTAATCTTTTAAATCATAATTAATTTCAAATTCAATAATTAGCTTTTATGACTTTTATTAAATTATTTAATGCACTTTACTTACATGGTACATAATGAATAACTGATTAACATGAAGGAGTATCAAATTTTACCAAAGTCCTCTTCTTCTCACTTGTTTTGTTTTACATACGCATTTGACTATTCAAATCGAATATATCTATTTATTCATACGAAATGTATTTCATGTTTTCTTATTGTCAAACAATGGACATGTCATAATCAAATTAAAGAATGAAAAGAATAGTGACTGCATGAGGTTTTCTGTTATATTCAGCTTTTAGTATTAAATGAATCCTATACCACAGAAAAGTACAGAATTTTATAAAACACCATAATTACCTATAAAAATCAACTTCCTGGTATGGTAATTGTCACATAAAATAATATAAGCAAATTAAGCCACTTTAAAATATCTTTACATGCAAAGAATTATATTTATAAACAATACATTTACACACAGATTTTCTTTTTTTTTCTTAAGGTTTTTTTGAGACAAGGTCTCCCTCTGTGGTTCAGGCTGGCCCTGAGCTCAGCCTCAAACTCACATCACAGCAATCCTCCTGCCTCTGCCTCCCAAGTTCTGGGATTACAGGCATGAGTCACCATGGCCGGCACTGTGGTATGTGGTACTGGTTGCTGCTGGCGTGAATCTCCACGCCCAGTATTGTTATGTGATTAGGGGGGGGTCAAACCCGGGCCCTTGAGCTTGCAAGACAGGCGCCGGAACCACTGAGCTAAATCCTGGGCCCTACACACAGATTTTCAACCTTTTTTATTTTTCTAAATTTAACTGAATTTATTGGCACATTTTACATATAATTAGGATGATACTCAATATTTAAAATGTGTGCGTGCACATGACATATCTTGATTCTTATTTTTTTCCCTTTTCCTGCCGACTCTACCATTTTCTGCCCACTAACTACATAAACTTTGTTTCCATTTTTCATTTTAATGTCAATTTTTTTTTTATTTTCCTTCTTTGTTTTTCCCTACCTAACTGTTCCTTTTCCCTTTGAATACTTTGTATTTCACAATATGTATCACACATTGTGGACTTCATTTATATTTTAGTTTCTCATACTAGAGAAATAATGTGATATTTACACATTTATCTTATTTATTTCTCTTATGAGTAGCTCTCCAAAGTACATCCATCAAAAAACATCCATCTGACTCAGCTTTATCATTTTTTATGGCTGAGTAATATATCATTTTATAGAAAAAAATACACAACTTCTTTATCCAGTCTCCTATTGATGGACATTTGGGCTCTTTCCAAGGTTGAGCTATAACAAAGTGAGTTGCTATACACATGGATGCACATATGTCACCATGGTGTGACATATGTAACACAATGGTTTTAATTCTTTTATGTGTATACATAGCAGGGAAATAGCAGGATTAAATGTGACCTCTAATCTTAGCCTTTTGTGGAATTTCCACAGTCTACATTCTTACCAGCAGTGGAGAAATTTTCCATTCTCCCTATAGCTTCGCCAGCATTTGTTGTTGGCTGATTTCTTGATAGCAGTTATTCTTTCTGGAGTGAGATAAAATCTCAGTGGTGTTTTCACTGCATCTCTCAATTGACCAATGATGGTGAACATTTTTTCATGTCTTTTTACTGCTTTTCTTTTTGAATATTTATATTTTACAATATCTATTATATATTCTAGAACTCATTTATATCTTCATTTTAGTCATGCCAGAGAAAAGATATGATTTGATATTATGTCTCTTTCTACAATGAACATGATAGTGAATGTTTCTTTTTAGCACACTCAGGCTATGTTCTTGAGATATGCGTCCAATATTCTGATTGGTAGATCATTTATTGCTGCTCTATTAAATTCTTTGGAAAAGCTCTAAACTGCACCACATCATGTATCTGGTGTGAGAAGTTGAAAGAGTAAATGAAGTTCAAAATGTATAATAGCTACTGTGAAAAAGGAAGAAAATATTTAAAAGGGAATAAGAACTGGGGGGATCAAAAAAGGAAACAACATATTTGAAGGCATAAAGAAACAAAGCAAATAAAGTTTATACAGATAGATAGATGATAGATAGATAGATAGATAGATAGATAGATAGATAGATAGACAGACAGACAGAGAAGAGGCTGAAGAGTGGGCGGGGGAATGGGTAAAAATAAGAGGCAAGATACATCGTGTCCAGGTACAAATTTTCAATGATGAATGGGAATTCTTAAAGGCATTTATGTAGAGATACACTAATTGCAACATTTATGGTTGTCATTATAGGAATTGAGGAAAAGAGCATGGCATAATCATTAAGAAAGCATAGCAAGTAATTACACTTCTTCCAGTTTAGTCCCTCATACTTTGTGAATTTGGCACCTTTCTCTCATGGTGAACTCTTTTAAGCAACAGTTACTTATCATAGTGGTAAGACTAGGAGTTATTCCTCCATTCAGTTTTGATTATATATTTTTTAATCTTTTCTTATTCCCTTTCTTCCTGGACAATGTCAAATTATTTTCTGAACTATCTCTCAGTTTTATACAAGTTTCTTACATTTGAGAATTAATATCTACTTTTAATACTATGATATATTAATGTATAAACAATTACAGATTCAATAAAACAATGCTATATAAAATTAACAGTTTACTTTTATCATAATAGTAACCTTCGGTATCTTTAATGATAAGTAATCTATAATGACTTTATAAATATATTTTCTATGAAACACTTATAAGTATTATGTGATGAAATCAATAACACTCTGCTAAGTGATTTTTAAAATATAATTAATTTTGTTCTGTTGTGATTTATTTTACTTAGTTCTACTTGATTCTACTTTATTTATGATGTTTTTCTACTGCTTAACATGAGGCCTAATACAAGCAGTTCCAATAGAAAATATAAAGTCTTTTCCTCTCTTCACAAAGAAGTAAACCACAATAATTATGTGACAGAGGAAAATGAATGTTTCCCACTTTATGAGCACTGGATAGCTGAATTCTTATAGAAAAAATTAATACTAATAATTTGCAAGTATGATTTCCAGTATCTAAGTCCACAATATTGAGATATCTGAATATTTTTTTAAAAAGCACTATTAATTCATTTGTTGTTCTGCTACTTAATTTCTCCACTGATTTTCTGTTTATATGGTGACTGTTAATGAATTTGTGGAAAGGCAAAGGAATTCAGTTAAGAAGCAGAGGAGGAAGGCATGGGGATTTCTCGTAGACAGTAGGAGAGATTACATCATGCATGAATAAAGAACACCATTCAGATGACATAAATCCAGATTAGCTTTCCTTGCTTAAAGTATTAAGCCAGATCAGGATTAACATTTACAAAACCTGAATACACTTGATTTCTTTAGAACAGTGTTTGGTAGTTTAAAACCATGGACAGTATAAAAAAAATCCCTATAATAAACTCTATTCTTCAGTTGGTGTAAATATATTAAATCATATTTTCTTTGGAAAACGTGATTGTGTTCTTCATTTTTAAATAAATGATTTCTTCCCTGCTTCACAGTAAGTCTCTTTTTTGTTTCCAGCTGGCTTAGAAACAATGAATTTTCTATGTATTTCTTATTATTACTCAGCACATAATGCCGAAAGCATCAAAGATTTTTTCCATCTCATAATACTAAAATGTAAATGTGACCAGATTTATGAAGCAAAGTTTGTCTAAAATATAGAGAAACAGTAATTACAGCACATACATTCATTTTATTTGAAGAGTCAGTTGGTAATCTCTTGATCTTCACAACTGTTTTATTTAGCTTCTGTCAGTCTTGCTTAGGAATGGATACTGACCTACTTTTACTAGTTGATTTTCTTTCTTTTTTCTATTTTTTTCTTCCACTTTGAAGAACTGACCCCAAGGGTTCATGCATGCTGGACAAGAACTCTATCACTGAGCTATCCCATCAGCCTGTTTTACCTTTTTTTATCACATCTTTCTTTCCGCCTGTATTTTAGTTTCGAGACAGACTCTCATTAAGTTGCCAAGATGCCTGTAACTATGTGAATCATTCTACCTCAGTTTCCCAAGACCATCTTTTTTTCCTGATGGAAAAGTAAATGGCATATACAAATCTTGACTTGATTTGTCATGAAAAAATTGGTGAAATATAAATATAAAATTATATGAGAATGACAATTTCTGAGATTTTATACTTATTCTCAATTTTCTATCATAGATATTTGGAAATGAGAGTATGGATATGCTAAAAGAAAAAAAAAATGTGTACAGAGTAAAGTGATTCACCCAGGCTAACATATTAATTGTATTTAGATTTTAGTTGAAGTGGAACGATAACACTGTTTCATTCCTTTATAGAAATGGAAAATTGTTCACTGTTACCTTCTCTTTTACTCTCTAAAGTTGGTCAGTTCTCCAGTTCCAGTGCTCCTGATCATGATAGCCTTCCATAAATATTTATCAAAATTTATTGATAATGATAATGCCTCTACCTATTGGGACCATATATTTTTTTTAAGGTTTTTTGAGACAGGGTCTCACTTTGTGGTTCAGGCTGGCCCTGAGCTCAGCCTCAAACTCACATCACAGCAATCCTCCTGCCTCTGCCTCCCGAGTGCTGGGATTACAGGCGTGAGCCACCATGCCCGGCACTGTGGTATGTGGTACTGGTTGCTGCTGGGCTGACTCTCCACGCCCAGTATTGTATGTGGTTACCGGGGATCAAACCCGGGTCCTTGCACTTGCAAGACAGGCGCCGGAACCACTGAGCTATATCCCCGGCCCAAGACCATAAATATTTTTTAAATGATAATGTGAATATGGTTTCCAAGGGTTCAAATTTTAAGTTTAGAATACTACTTATATGACCATGGACAGTTTAACTACATTTGCTATATATTTATTACATCTTCCTCAATGGATGTTCAAAAATTAAATTGACTTCTAAACACCTACAGATTACACAATGTTAAGTAGTGAAACTTGTAATATAAAAATGCTTTGTTCTAAGCAAACTCACATCCCTCTCATGGAAACTTAATAGAGTCTTTGAGGTAGGTGCTATTTTTTTTTTCACTTGTAAAATGAAAAATCTGAAGGACCAAGATCTTGAAGAATTTTCTCAAGACAGTAGAAGCTAGAACGAAAGGTCATTTTCTTTCCTTTAACTAGTTCCTGATACAACACTTCATATCATCACATCAAAAAAACAACAATGTAGGCATTGCACTGTGTGGGAATGTGCCTTGAAATTTAAAATGCCTATAGCAAGTAAATGATGGAATACTTAGGAAATTCAGTTTTTTACACAATCATGTTAAAATGCTTAGAAATTTAAAGCAGTTTGTAAACAAGAAAGTAAAATAACCTATTTATTACATGTTAAAATAAAGATATGATTGCCAAGTTAAAAATTATCAGATTTCTATTTTTTAAATGTTTTTTATGTATCATGTTATAGCAGAACATGTGAATTTTTGAAATTAATAAAACATCACAACAATTACAAGAATCTAATATACTTTATGAATTAGAAAATTGTTTAACTGAATATGACATTTTCTATTTAATAGGAGATAAAAAGAATAAAAATGGAGAAAGTGAGCAAATTCAAGAGTACTGTATTCATAATATTTTGTTCAAAATTCTCTACAAAATAAGAATAGCCAAAAGGTTTAACTAAAAGTTTTGAAAGCAATTCAAATATTTTTGCTCAGTTTTCAGAATAGCATTAAATATATGTATTATTTTAACCATTTAAGGTTCTATGCTAAGAACATTGTGAGCAAAACATTTTAAAAAAATAAGAGCGGGAACTCTGCACATAAAATCTGAATATTTTCTACATACCATACATTTTCCCTTCCTTTGGAATCATTTGAGATTTAAATTCACCAAATGCACTCACTCTGTAAGTATCAAAGAAAATATGCTGCTTCCTGGTTGATAAATGACATTTAACCTTTCTACCATTATAAAATCCAATAATCCTTGATCGCTGTGGTGTATTTTGAGTTCCTCCTTCCTGGGAATCCATCCAGCGCACAAGTTCTGGTGTCACCTTGAGAAAAGACATTTTCTTATCCTATTTGCAATCACTGTTTTTCAGTATTTTTCCCATAAAATTTGCTTCCATTTCGTGCTCATCCTTGTTGTTACAGGGACCACTTATTTTAAGAAATCTCCGAGCCAGGGATATAGCTCAGTGGTTCCAGAGCCTGTCTTACAAGCGCAAGGGCCCGGGGGTTCGATCCCCGGTAAACACAAAACAATACTGGGCGTGGAGACTCACCCCAGCAGTAATCAGTACCACATATCACAGTGCGGGATGCGAGTTTGAGGCTGAGCTCAGGGCCAGCCTGAACCACAAAACGAGATCCTATCTCCAAAAAAAAAAAAAAAAAGAACTCCCCCAATTTCAGTCCTTCTGTTTTCTTTGTGTGTGTATTATTGGTTTCTCAGAACACTGAAAATCAAAGATTCAAAACTGGGCGTAGGGAAAGCAATGGTTATCAATGATAGATTTGAATTAAAATTAATTTTTAAATTTATATTATCTAAATTCAACATTTTCATAATTACAACTATAAATTTTGGATATTTTGACCAATAGCATAGAAAATGTGTTATAATTTTGCTAGGTTAAGTTTATAATCTTTTGGTTAGACAGGAAATAGCTGTGAGAAATGTCTGTCCTTTGTTTACAGGGAAAGATTTTAACTGCTGTGTGTTATGAAAAGTTTTCAGGTAGAAATCAACTAGAATAGAACTGGAACTTTTGTTACTAAATGTACTAAATTATTATTAAATCTCTCAGTTTACTGATTTACACTTTAAGAAAATATCAAAATTTAAAATCACTGTCACTAAATAAAATTGCTCTAAATCTATTTGGAGGTAACCAGGGTTAGAGTATTTTCTTCAGATGACAGAAATGTTCTATATTAATTTCCTTATATTAACAAAAACTAGCTTTCTTCATTGTATCTCTTTAAATACAATGTGTGTATAGTCATTTGAGTAAATGTGTACATGTTGAATGTAATAACCAGCACAAAATACTACTAGGAGTAATACTGAATTTAAAATAATCCTAATCTCCTTCCCACACTGCACATAGCAGCAAGTTTGCAGCATATGAAGCTACTTTTATGCTAAACACTTACCACTGGATTCAATAAGTTCTACTTCTGGAAGAAGAAATGTTGAAGACTTGGATCTCCAGGTGTACATTTTCATGGAATTTAATTCCTCAAATTCCATAATAGACTTTCAGTTATCTGCCAGACCACAGGCCAGACTTTTTTAGAACATAAGCTCTAATGTTGATAAATTCAGTAATAAGAAAAATATACTATTTACACTTTGCTACTTATTGTCAAAAATATATAGATCAACATAATGGATTTATCTGTTTTTATTGTACTAGGAATTTCAAAAGATGCAGAAGGAAATGTTAATATTCTAGAGAGGAGAAGAATGGAAAGCATATTTTTGATTTTTGTGTATTAGTACTTGTTTTCTTGCCCTTTCTTTAAACCTATGGTGACTTAAACAAAATTTAATGACTTCTAAATGGGTCATCATATGGAAATGATGCACTATGATTTGTTTTCTGATAGCATTTTGGCAAACCATGGATGAAATAGCAGACATGAGGAGAAAAGAAGAAATAGTGACGCATTCTGAGCAGCCTTTCTCAGTGAAAAACAAGGTTACCTCATTGAGTTAGCTTCATAAGAATGTCTGTGATTCCTGAAATCTAGTTGTAAGTAGTGAATGTAGAGAATACTTATTTTTAATATTTTCTTTGCTTCTTGGCCTTCAGGAACCATTCTGAAGCAATAGTATGTATTTATATATATGTATACATATACATTACATATATGTATATATAATAGATTTAAAATAGTGCTATTGTCTGGCATTTTCAATAGCAAAGTACTAGGGTATGTGGAACAGTGTTATAAATATGATATTATTTTGAAGAGAGAGATTCTGCATGTAGTATTTCCCATTGTCGTAACTATTTTATTTTATGAAAAACTTAATGTCATTTTGCGCTAATTCAGTACTTTTCATTACCTGGCACTGGACTGCACTTGTGGCTCATAAGTTTCAAATTAAACTGAATATTTATGGGATAAAATGATCATATCAAGCTCTATTAGAATGGATGCAAGGATGCTTCGCACCTTGAATAGGTATATGCAGATTTATGTATTATATTATTTTTCTTATTTTATGAAAAATAAAACACTTTAATAATCAAAAAGGAGAATAACAAGAGTGATTACTAAGGACAATAAAACCTAGCAAGATTTGAGATATGGAAAAATTTACAGTAGTGCTTACCTAGCCAACAAAAAACCTTTACATTGTATATTGATATATGGAAGTCTTTTGAAAATATAGGTAAAAAAATTAAGATTTAATATTCAGAATTCTCATCATTTATTTTAAAATTTTACATTTAATGTAAATTTTACATTTAATGTAAAATTTAACATTTTACATACATCCTTAAAGATTGTCTTCTGGAGAATATTAGGTACTGAATTGTTTTAATACAGTTTTCTTTATGTGTGGTGAGCTTGCTGCTCTGTATATGAATTTACAGCACTTGATCCATGGATAGTAATAGAAACTTTAAAAAAAAGTCATTTAGCTCTCTATAGTTTAATCCATTTTTAAAATATGGTTAATGAACTTGACTCATTTTGGCCTATTTGACCAGAACATTGACAGTTTGGTACAGAACATTATTACTCTCAAAAAATGTGGTTGCTTCAAAATATCTTTAAGCAATTGATGTTATAACGGTAGGTATTTTACACAATGAAATCAATTAAATTAACTTTTTAAGAAATATAGTTACATTGCTGAATTCATCTGATAAGCATAACTAAATGGATAATATCAACAGTGTTCATAAGTCTCAGTATGAAGTAGAAAGTAGGAATTTATAATGGCAAGGGCATTTTTTTAACTTAAAGAATAATCATAAACTGTCAAGAATTTAAAAGCTAGAGCCTCTTTATAGCATATGCACATCCTAGCATGGAAATAAATGCAGCAGGACCCAAACAATTATTTCCATATAATCACTTCCATCTGCTAAATGTAAGTCACCACCTTCCGCATCACACAACTAGTGAAACTAAATCAGGTGTGCCTTTCCCAGGAACAGATCCCGACAAATGCACAGCATTTGGAGATTAACAACAGCTGGAGACCATTCCTACCAACATGGATGCCTCTGCACCGCTTCTACCTCACTGATTACAAAACAGCACAAAAGGGATTCACATCGTTTCACAAACTAGTTGAATAGCAAGTCAAGTTTAATGTGCAGTATCCTGCTCCTGGAGTCTTCAAATTCCTTAAAGGAAAGATGATTCAGACAATATTGTAAGTTATATTTCTGATTTAAGAATCTCTTTATTTCTTTTCGTTACTTACCCCTACCCTCTGTTTTCTTCTAAATATTTTCTGTTTCAGACTGACCACTTAAAAAGTAAAGTACATATTTATTTATTTATTTATTTACTTACTTATTTATTAGTTTTTTGAGACAGGGTCTCATTTTTTACTTCAAGCTAGTCTTGAACTCAACCTCAAACTCAGAAATTCTCCTGATTCTGCCTCCCAAATGCTAGGATTATAGGCATGAGCCACCAGGCCCAACATTGTGGTAAATGGTACTAATTGCTGGTGGGCATGAGTCACCATGATTAGTTATTGCTGTGTGCGACTACTGGGGATCGAACCTGGTACCTTGTGCTTGCAAGGCAGGGACCAGGACTACTGAGATAATTCCTTGGTCCAAGAACATATTTATTTTAAATAATATTGTATTTATGAAAGCATTACTTGAATTACTTTTCCAAAAATTTTCTAAACTTTCATAAACTTATTTTGTGACATTTTCTGTATAATGATAAGATTAGATACTGTAGGTCAAATATTTTCTGTTCTGTTTTTTCAATGATTTCTCAAACACATATAAATATTTTCATAGCTATAACCACAGAATTTATTTAGAATTATTTAAAACCCTGGTGAATAAGGAAATGTTTTATCTGGTACATTCAATTATTATTTAATACTGTTTAAAACTCTACACATAAAATTAGAATATAAAATTAATTATATACTACATAATAAATTATATACCATATTATATATATATACTATAAGTATATAATATACTTATACTATATGATAAAGTATACTATAATATATAATAAAATATTATGGTTATGTTACATAATAACATATCAACATTATATATTTCATTGTCTAAAATCAATAGTTTTATACATACTTAACATTAAAAATAAAATCCCTTTTTTTAAGAAATCATCTAATCCTATTTGAAGTTGCTTATATTTTGTTGTTAAAGTAAAAACTGAAAAAAGTCTCACCATTTAAAATATTTAGCAGACCGGGTTTCACTTTAGTAATCATAATCATTAAGAAAACCATTTACTTAAGACTTTTAGCTGGGTGTGATGATGTACCCCAGTAATGTCAGTACTCAGGAGGCAGAGGCAGGAAAACCACGACAAGTTTTAGCATAACCTGGTCTACAAATCAAGACCTTATCTCAAAAACCAAACCATACAAACAAAAAAGAATTTGAAAATATACCTCTGTTAAAATAAAGTAATGAAATATAATTTATACAGAATTTAATGATGGTTTAGTAATACTTTACCAAATTTCATGTGTTGAAGCCTAATTTCAAATATGATTGTGTTTCTAGTTATGATTTTTAAAGAAGTAATTAAGGTTAAATATAGCCAGAATAGTGGAATTAGGCATAGAAAGGGAAAAAAACTGCATCTCTTGTCTTCTATGTGAAACTTACATGAAAGGAGAAAATATATAGAAACAAATAGAATGGTTGTTACCAGAGGTGGGTGCGGGGAGAAAAAAGGAGGGAGATAAATTAAAGGACAGAAACCTTTAATTATGCTGGACAATTAAGCTTGCAGATCTAAATCACAACAAGAATGCAACAGTTAATAACATCAGATTATATACTGATAATTTTCTAGAGTATATTTTAAGAGATTTTGCTACAAAAAAAGTAACTAAACGGTGTTAGAATCATGAATTTATAGTAATTATTTCACTCTCTACATTAAGACTCAATCTTGAAGACTCAGATACGTAATAAGTAAGTACATATAAAATATGAAAGGACATAAATAAGCAGAAAACTGATGGTCAGCAGGATGGGATATACTAAAAAAGGACTGCCTTTCTCTTTCTTTGAAGATGAGATAACCCAGCCATAATCATAACTTCAAGAAGCTGCTAGAAACTGGAAATGTAGGAAAGAAATCTCTCCCGGAGGAGTCAGAAAATGACGCAGCTCTGTTGGCACCTTCATTTTAAATCGGGGAAACTATATGATTTCTCATCCTCAAATCAGAAGTTCATAAAATTACAGGTTAGCCACTGTAGAACAAAGAAAAGAAACATGAAATAGTCAAGATAAGTGTGTTTACAGAACAAATAACTTAGGGAAGCATCAAGAGAAAAGTGAAAGCAGGAATAATGTCAAGGGGAAACTGTTGGAGAAAAAGAGTAGTTGCCTGTTATTTTTGATTAAGTTTCAGGTAAATATAACTTCTTTTTGAATTATATACTGTTAAAGATAGAAGCGCAGGTTAACATATTAATTTTTCTGGGTCAACATGACAACTATCTTCCTAATTTTTATCTAAATATTTAAAAATACTCTTACATTTAACTTGTATTTCTAGTATATCAGCCTCAAGCCAAAGTAAATAATGCATTTCTTCTGTTACCAAAAGTAACAAGTAGATCACGAGACAAATCAAATAGGAAAGTGGTCTGTACTCATGGGCCAAGAATTAAATTTATCATGGATTAAATGGAAATTTTTCTACATCTATATTAAATAGACATAATGTAAATTAGAAGTGTATGACAAAACTAATTTTTTAAAGCAGCCAGTAAATAGTAATATAGTTTTATTTTTTTAAATGCCATTAAAAAGAAAGTGTTCTTTAAAAGTAGATTTACATCTATTCACAGTAATTGGACAACTTTATGTTAAGCTTTTCTAATATCCTTATGTTATACCAAAATAATAGAGAAAATAATCAATTTAACTTATTCAATTTACCTGTCCCTATAAATGAGGTGTGTATTAGACCAAATACATGTGGAGTTATTGTAAATTTAGAAACTCAGCTATGTGTTCTGCCTGCTAAATTATATTTTCAATATAGAAGATATTTAAATAAAAGTAAAAAGTGCCTCCATTTAAATGGCTTGTATAAATGGGCAAAGATCTTTGTCTTTCTTTTCCTTCACTTCCTGTGCCTTCTGTTGAATTCTATTTTAAACCAGTGTGATCTCTATGTTCAGATCAGCCCCACAGGGCAGGAGAACAAAGCGGGTGGGCCCAGTGAGATCTGACTGTGTCTCAGTTTGTCATGCTGAAAATTACCTGAAAAAATGAGGGATTTGCCATAAAACTCAAAGATGCTAGTGCATTGATCTCTACTGGTGAGAATTTAAATGTCATAAAATATAAAATGCAGTAGTTATAAACTGACCTTAAGTTTAGCTGCCTTATCGCATTCTTTAAAAGCCTTTTAAAAATTATTTTAGACAATTTGAATTATCACATAGGTGTAAAAATTATTAGTAATTTTTTTCAGCTTATCTATTTTGATTGGTTCAATAATTTGTTGAGAGCCCATAGGTTATACACTGAATCATGCAAATATGTGACCAGTATCAATGCTACTGAAACAGCTCAAGCATTTTTTCTAAAATACCGATTGAAATAAATTGTGTATAGGTGATTGAAACTTTGTTTTCAACTGTTAAGGGGTTGTTTAATTTTTTTTTTTATTTTATCTTACTCAATACTCAAATCATAGAATTGAGTTTTACCTATAGACATGTTAACTTCCACAATAAAAACTACATGTATTCATGTATAAAATTATAGAAAAGGTGCACTATGGATGAGAAAATATTTTTACATGAAAATAAATAAATGCTTGTTCAGCAAATATTACTTTATAAGTCAAATATTAGTTTTTATAAGTCAGCAAATATTAGTTTCAATTAGTTTCAACACATTTTTGTATTGATTTAATATCTACATATTCTTTCAAATGCAAATATCAATCATTTTTTAATAGAAACTAACAATATAACATAATAGTACAGGAAGAATAAATTTAAATTTATTCATTGTTTATTATTTAAATCTCAATTAGTATGGTATTTACATGTCTGTGTCCTATTTATTTCACTTATGCATATGTCCTCAAGATACATTCATTTGAGTATAAATGACTCAAATGTGTCATGTTTTATGGCTGAATAATAGTCCATTTTATAAAATAAACCACATCTCCTTTATTCAGTCTCCTGTTGGTGGGTATTTGGGCTATTTCCAAAATTTAGTTTTCACAAACTGTTATAAATATGGGGACACATACATTGCTGTGATATGAATATTTAACTCATTGTTAAATGTGATCATAATATATATCAAAAATGTACCAAAAAATTTCAATCATTATGAAGTAAGAATACTAACTCAATTATAAGTATAGAGTATCCTCACTATAAAGATAAACTAATATTTAAAATATTTCCTAAGTATCCATTTGTTTAAAACAAGCTTCCCATAATAAACACATACATATATGTTAACATGCTTATACACATCAGTAAATCTGTTAACTCTATGGAGATCAGTGCGGAGATTCCTCAGAAATCTAGGCTTAGAGACCCCATTCGACCCTGCTGTTCATCTGCTAGAGATATACATGAAAGAATTAAAAGATTCATATCACAGCTACATATGTGCACCCATGTTTATAGCAGATAAGTTTGTGATTGCTAAATCTTGGAAACAACCCAAATTTCCATCTACTGGAGACTGGATAAGGAAGATGTGGTTTTTCTATTAAGTGGAATATTACTCTGCCATCAAGAATGACAACCTTAAAATCTCTTCGCCGTGAAACAGAACTCAACTCACATGTAATCACAAAGGTGCTTTATTAACACAGCATGATATGGGTCTGCTGAGCAAAGTCAGAGACCCCCAATGACAAAGACTGTGTCTTTTTTATAGTAGTGTACAAACAAGTTAAGGTTACCTCAGGCCATTTGGTTTTACAAAGAACTACAAGGTTAGCATGACCTTCACTCTCAGACCTTCTTTCTCAGAACAGACTAAACACAGTAAATCAACATGTCTTTCGAGAATTAACCCCTAGCTTTGTTTTTTTTATCTTTTCTCCTAGTATAGTTTGTACAAAATGGAATTACTTTGGTTTCTTTAATACTCATAAGTGAAATAAATAGGTCACAGATGTGTAAATTCCATATCTTTTCTCTGAAATGAGAAAGTGAAAATATAAGTGAGCTCTAGAATGTATGTCAGATATTATAAAATAGAAAATATTCAGAGGAAATATGGGTAGGGGTGGGTAATGAGGGGAAAGTAAATATTGTGATGGTAACAAAAAAGGGAAACAAACCTTAGGTATATATGGGGTGGAGGTTGTAGGGTGGGTAGAGTAATAGAAAAAAATGACAATCAAGTCATGATACAAATTGTCGATGTTGAGTATGATCATGATGTGAATATAAAGTGTACCTGGTTGACATTAAAATTAATTTATAAACTCTGCAATATAAAATAGCTTTTTTAAATGAATGCTTCTAAATCTTTATTCAGACAACCAAAAGCATTTGCTCTGACTTATATTTCCAGTTCATTAATAAGTGTTTTTTAACATAACATATATAAATGAATGTTGTGTTTTAATATAAGTGAACTTATTTTTGAAGATAAGATTATGTTGTGCTGTTTTTCTGAAATACATCACTCTTTTTTCATTTCTTTGGTTTTACATTTGATTATTTATTTATATAATAAGTATTGCATTATTTTAGGACACCATATATACATTACTGTTAATTGTATTCATATATATTTTGTTTTCTTTATAGTGTTAATATGAAAAAAGCTCTGATCATAGACTCTGAATTTAGAAGAATAGGAAAACAGTATTTCCAAGGTCATAAGGGAAGGATAGAGATTCATGATTGTGATAAATATTATCATGTTAGAATTAGATTATAAATTACAAATATCTGTGAAATTTTGATCATTATCTATGAACTTCTGAAAGGGATTCTAAGCCCTAAATAATGGAAAACTTGCATTATTCTGTGAACTTTCCTATGCATAGTGAAAAATAATGCGAAATAAAATATACACCTGAACTAGCACAAACACAAAGAGGTTAGTACTTCTCAATATGATACATAACATGGATAATGTATTGAATGACTAAATAAATATCCTAAGCATATCTTTAATCAGATAACTGATAAGTTTGAACTCTGAATAGCATGTGGGAAAATGTTCAACAAATGACATATGAAATAATACTTTAAAGTTTAATGTTTCCTTTTAATGTTTCCTTTACTTATACTTAAAGTTTTCTCTTTACCATAGTTTAAAATACTTCCTTTTCAAATACTTGTAATCACAATATTTTAAAAATTAGTTCCTTTTTGCCAAGTAATTTTATGTTATAAATATTAACATGGAAAATTTTTATTGCAGTGCATTACATACATAAGTCTTAAATATTCATTATAGTAGCCTTTATTGTATAACTAGTGTATTTATGTTTACATTAGTTATTGGTAATTAAGAAGTAATGTAAAACATATTTTTATTAAAAGATTTGAGGAAGCATTTCTATAATGATAAAATTTAAATCTCCAAAATTCTGTATTGCTAGGCCCTTGCAAGTGTTTTCAGAAATATTTCTTTAAAGAATCTGGATATTAAACAAATGTTTACAGAGATATTTGAAGTATTCATTTAGGATCATGGCTGGATATCAGCCATAAAATTGAGTTCAATCATCGTTAGTAGCAGTGACTTTCTAGTATTTTAACTCCACTTCTTTTCACTTTCTGAAGTTGTGTGACACCCTCAAAACCAGCTGCTTGGAAGCCAGGGTAGCTGTGAGGAGCTGCAGCCCCATGCCCATTGGAAATGTTTTAATGACTTTATAACCATCCCAGAATTGTCTAAATAATATTTTCTACCTTTCCTGCCTAGAAACTCCCTGGAAAGTTTTAGTAATAGAGCTAATTTTTGTGTAGTTGAACTCATAATCTATTAAGAAAAACTCTCTCTGCAAAAACTATATTAGAACAATGTAACATATTGCTAAACATCACACCTTGTTAGACTAGATTAA
>PVIR01012869.1:0-43600 GCA_004026965.1 Petromus typicus | reverse complement strand
TCCCAGAGTGCTAGAATTATAGGAATATGGTACCATGCACAACTGTAAACATTTTAATCACTGTTCATATATCTAAAAATGGCTCCTAGAAGCTTAATGATGTTGAATGAATTTTTATCTGAACCTTCTTTTTAATAAAAAATATTATATCCCAGTACAAATACCACCCCAGTCTTCCTACACCTAACTCTTTGGACAGGACAGTGACTTTATGTACTTTTGTCCTGTCTCTATCTTTATAGATATAAAGATATTTAAGGTACATTTCTTAAGATAATCACATTGGGGTTTTTCTTTTTTATCTGATCTGTGCATTGTCAACCTCTGCGTTTCAATGAGAATTTTTAGTCCCGTTATAGTTACTATAATTATTGGCATTGATTGTACTTATAATTTTGAGTTCACTTTATTGTAAACATTTAAAAAGTCTTTCCTTTTAAAGGCTGTCCCGCATGTTACACGATTGGTGTGCCGTGTGCTGGAGTAAGACAGACTCATTCATGCACTCACCACTCCCTGACTCGGGACTCTGTGCCCATAAGGTTGGTGCCACCACCCCATGACACACAGGAGGCACATCATCTGCTGGCCACTGCCATCCTCGGACGCAAAGGGCTCTGTCACAGCCCTTTCAGCCAGTGCTGGGGTGACGCCCAGCTTAAACATCATGTTTCTCCCACAGGAGGCCCAAGAGGGACACAGTGGAAAGAACAAGAGACAAGGCAGATGTCAGGAAGCAGGGAGACAGATCTTCTGCAGTGGGAGGGTGGGGGGGGTGAAAGGAGCCGAGCCAGTGCCGTGCAGTGCCGACCCAGCGGCCGAGGACCGATAAGCAGAGTCCCTGCACTGCAGTCACTGACGGCTCTGTGCCGGGCAAGGCTCAGGCTCAGGCCCCTCTTCCTCCCAGAAAGCTCTTGCTGAGCTGTACGAGCCATTTTCCATCCGGCTGCGCCTGCCCCTGCCGGGCTGCGGCCCCTGCAGTCCTTCCTACATTCTGGCCTCTGGATGCCGACAGCTGTCAGTCTCCACACGGCGACCACTGTGCTTTACACTGTGCACCACGAGGGGCGCTAGTTTTGTTAACAGGACTCCAGGGACGAAACCCTCCTCTGGGGTCGGGATCAGGAGGCTTTGGTCATCGGCACGGCTCTGCATGTACTCAGCACTGAGAGAAGACACAGAGTTTAGCTCCAAGGATGGATTAGTCCAGAGTGGCTCTGAAACAGTTGTTTCAACCCATGAAAGCAGTTTCACAGATACACAGGTAATTTCAGTAAAGCACATCATCTAATCACGATTAATTTAGCTCTCTGTGGCAAAACTGATAAAAAGCAAATTACAATTTTGTCATCTTAGAATTAGGTCTAGATTTCCTAAGGTCTGTCTGTGTTACTTAAAAGTATTGTACCATTCTCTGAAAAGTACTTAGTTGAATATAATAGTATTTTATAATAATGGATAATAATGTAATTAATAGTTGTTTGGTAATTGATCTTAGAATTCTTAAATATTTACAAAAGAAGTGTAAATGGAATTAAACTTCTTAAAAATGACCTATATCCCTATCTAATTTTACCAATACGACTAATTCCTACTAATGAACCCTACAATTAAAGAAAATGAGATTAGCATTAACTTTATAGCATGGAGCTTGTTAAGCAACAAGCAAATAGAAAAGTTCACCTGTTGTATAATGACTTTTGCCAAAAACATATCTGTGTTCAAAAAATATCTGAAATAAAATTTAGTAGTAGTTATTTTGGGGAGGTAAAATTTTTTCCCCTTAAAATGTACTGAATTTCCCAAACTTCTTCATCAGGATAAAGTGAAATCATTTTATCCCAGAAACTCAAACTCTGTAATTATCTCTACAAAGCAACTTCAAATGAGGTAGAGTGGGCTGCAGGGGCTGGACCGTGTTTGGTTTGTAACCGAGGAAATGACACCTGCTCTTTATCTTGAGTTGGCTTTGCACTTGTGAGATGACAGGACAGAGATGAATCCAGAGGGAAATGTAGATTAACAACACGGAGGCCAAGCCTAGCGTGATGCCAAATGTCTGGGAGGCTGAGGCAGAACAATTCTATACTCGAGTCCAGCCTGGGCAATTTTGCAACTCACTGAGAATCTGTCTCACAATGAAAAGAAATTTAAAAAGGGCTGGTGGTGTGCACCCAAACCCAAATGCGTGCAGGCCAACGGCGAATCTACTGGGCACAGCTGCTCTGGGGGGCGCCAGCCACAACACGGGTGCCAGCCACAACACGGGCGCCAGCCACAACACGGGCACACTGGTGTTGTGCACCCAAACCCAAAATGCGTGCAGGCCAACGGCGAATCTACTGGGGACAGCTGCTCTGGGGGGCGCCAGCCACGACACGGGCACACTGGTGGTGTGCACCCAAACCCAAAATGCGTGCAGGCCGACGGCGAATCTACTGGGCACAGCTGCTCTGGGGGGCGCCAGCCACGACACGGGCCGATGATGAGGGGGAGCGGGAGTGGACACTCAGAGCAGGCAGCCCGTCACGGCGGCTGCACCCGCGGAGCTGCGTGCCTCCTGCTCACCTCTGCGTGACCGGACGGCCACGGAAGGCAGCAGGACCACTGCTCGGGAACACAGGTGACTGCGACACAGCTCGGGCCTCTGCCTTCTCACACACCAGACACAGGTGGACTTGCTCATTTTCACTCGCATCCTCTGAAGCCTGAGCCCTCAGCGGGTATTAAAACCGGGGATTTTCCAGCTGGAAGCAGAGCCTCAGTTTCCTTTACACTGTCCTGACAAGACCCTGTATGTCACCAAGCTTTTATAGGTTTATTTATACTAAAAGATCACAGATAATAAAGACAATAGATTGAGCTGGCAAGGACACAAGGTGGACATCCTGATCAGGATGTACCTGCCTCTGTCTTGTCTCCCTGCAGAACAGGCTAATTCTCCTTGAACATTGGCAGAACCATTTAGTCTCTTTGCAAAGACCTTCGAATGTTTCCTGGAAGCCTTCGGTCCGGGGACGGGCTGCGTTTCTGAGTCTGTCTGTACATGTGAGGGGAGCCGTGCTGTGCTATAAACACATGTTCATAATCTACTATTATCAGATATATCTGTGTATAAACTCCGACTTACAAATGAGTTCTGTTCCAGGATAATTCCTGCAAGTCAGATTCGTTTGTCTTCTGATACCTGTGAAAGCTTGTAATGCGAATGTTTCTAGGTTGGGGATATACATTAGTAAAGTATTTTATCTTTAATTTTTAAACACAGAGAACACCTATGATTATAGTTTTTCAAGGACTTCTGCTCAGCAGCAGTTGAGGTGAGGTGCTGCCTGTCTGGGCCTCAAGTCTGAGTGAGGGCCAGACCACAGTGCTGATGCCCCAGAGTCTGCATCACTTCTGTGGAGCTCAGTCTCCACCTCTCACTGCTTCGCCCCAACCTCGGCCCCTGGCACACGGCCCTTGGCACACCGTGAGCTACAGCTACAGCATTTTGGTACCATGGTGATTTATTATCTCTTTTCCACACTCGCCTCCGGGGAGGGAAGCCTCCTGGGAGTGAAATTCACACCTCACTCTCTTCCGGTGGAGACACCTGCACATAGCAGGTGCTGATACTTCAGTGGAGAATGGCCTGTGAGGCTTTACTCTGGGCTGGTGGTTCTGTGTGCCTCGTTACCTGTGCTCAGGGCTCCGTAAAGTGCTCACACGTCCTGATTCATAGCGGAGGAGACTGAGGCACAGAGTGGCTAATGTGTCCGGGGTCACCCACCTGGTCCCCGAGGAGACCAAGATCAGGACCCAGACGTGTTTCCCGCTCACAGCCGGTTCTGACGCGTGCACGGCTGGAGCCCTGGCACACACCCTGGGCACTCTGTTCTAAGCCAGCTGTGTGCTTCATGCTCGTCATTTCTAATGCTCTGCTCTGGTCTGACTGAGGGTGAGAGGAGTGAGAATCACCTCAGGGCTGGAAGCCACTGCCCCACAGAGATGCCACAAGAGCACAGCCGTTTCGCAGAGAGCACAAATGAGAAACAAGGACCTGACCTCCCCAAGGGCCCCTTCCCCTCCCCTGGGCCCACTGCACTCGGGGGAGCAGTGGGACTTGCCCTGTCCAGGGAGGACGGCTGAGCTGTCCTGGCCTGCGGGGGGCTGCGGAGGTCCCCAAATGCGTGGGGCCTTCCCTGACTGAGGCCACTATGGCCCCGTCCCGGGCTGTGCAGGAGCTGCAGGGACTTGGAGCGGTGGTGTCTGGCACGCTTGCTCTGTCCTCGCTCACAGGAGAGAAGGGAAGGCTGAACTCCTCGCTGGCTACATGGAGGCAGCGCTTGTGATCCATGGCAACACGAGCACTTCGAACGGCAGTGTGCAGAGTTTAAAACATGGGGTCTAAGGGGCTCAGGGCACAGTGGGCCCAGGGGGAGAAGAGTACGAGTGCGCTTCTTTTGCTGAAAATACATTTTGATGCATATTCCTTACCTTGGTATTTCATCACAGAATGATTTGACTGGATTCTGTCAAAGCTCTAATTTGATGTTACTAAAAACTCTGAACTCGAAAGAAAACTGCTCTGAGCTCCTGATGCTTGACTCCTGCCTCCCTGCTGACACACGTGCTGTCCCGCCTGCCAGCGCTCTACTCACAGCCAACATGATAGTGTAGGGCTGGTGACTTTTCACAAGTAGTCACACTTGCGCCTCCGAGACACCTGAGTCCACTGTGAAGCCAACTTCTCCTCCCCAAGAATAATGATTCTGGTTGAGACTTTCAAGGGAGATCCTGAATGTCAAGGTGAAATAAAAAGATAAAACCCGCCTCCCACCTGCTCAGAGCCTCCTGCCCAGTGGACACCGGCTGCCCTTGCAGGCTGTTCCATTACTGCTCCGACCTGACACTCAGGCAATGAGCCCCACAGTGTCACTGCGGGGCATGGCCAGGACTGCCTTTCCTAACCCTTCGGTTATATTTGGAGCAGTTGGGGAGCCTCGAGTGCTAGCAGCAACTCTGTGTCCATAAAACTTTGTTCAGGCTTTGCCATGCAGAGTTACAAAGAAAGCTCTTTGCTCGGCTTCCTGACCCGAAACCCCTTCTCCTCAGCTGTCAATGGTGGTACAAGACCCAGGGAGACTCCTCTCCCCAGCGCTAGGGTTCTGCTCGCATGGGGTGCAGTGTCCCAAGCCTAATGCCCTAGGGGAGGCCTCAGGTCTCTCTGTAAGTCAAATAAGCATTTTAAAGTCATTTAATAGGTGTGGTATCAATTTACAAATAAATTTTCATTATCTTTGGGGAGTTGATCTAGCTAATTATAAACTCTTTAAAATTTATGATCATTAACGTGGACTACTAATGAAGTTAATGGTCAACCAAAAGGATTGTCCTCCTTTTGCAAGAGCATCTACTAACCTTACATAACCAACATTTATTCTTTAAGGGGAAATTCACAGGAAGCATAAAGATCTGCTAAACCAGGGATGCTGGCTACCAACGCCTTCACATGAGTGCCCAGGCCAGGGGCACAGGCTGGGCTCTTGCATGTGAGAGGCCTGGGGAAGTGGTGGTCAGGACCCCCAAGGCCTGCGCAGGGAACTCCTTGGGGGGCTGCGCGTTCACGGCGGCCCCTGCCGCCTGAGAAGCATAGCGCCGCTTCCTTTGTGAGGCCCTTCCTCAGTGCCACACTGGAGGAGGGTACTGAGACTGTTTCAGGAAGAAGGTATAAATTATAAGTAAATGAACAGATATACGTGCTAGGCTTTTAGTTTATGACTGATATCGAAACAGCAACTTGAGTAATTAGATTTTGAAATAATTCACATGAAAGCAATAACAAGTAGGGAATCTGCCACTTGATTATTTAATTTCTGCCTCCTGCCCTGACTATAAATCAAAACATTGTCAAAATTGCAGAGATAGTAAAAATTGAATTTAAAAATTCTTGGAAGATGTGGATTCAAAGTGAAATAGGCTACTATTGTTGTCATTGTTTACTGTCTGTAGTAAACAAGGATGATCTGAGTTAAAGGACTTTTTTTTTTTGAGACAAGATCTTGTTTTGTAGTTCAGGTTGGCCCTGAGCTTACTGTGTAGCACAGGCGAGTCCTGAACTCACAGCAATTCTCCTGCCTCTGCCTCCTGATTGCTGGGATTTCAGGCGTGAGCTACCATGCCTCACACTGTGGTGTGTGATACTGATTGCTGGTGGGTGTAAGTCACCACGCCCTGCACTGTGGTGTGTGCTTGCCGGGGATTCAACCTGGGCCCTTCCGCTTGCAAGGCAGGTGCCGGAAACTCTGAGCCAAATCCCCAGCCCCTTAAAGGACTTTTATGGGATTGTTGGGAAATGTTTCTGGAAGAAAATTAGCACTTTGTGAGCAACATGAGAACTTCCTAGTCTGCTTTGTGTGCGTCCTTTAAGTCATGTCTCCTCCTGCATCCCCGGGGTGGCACCTGTGATGGTCAGCCACTGTGCCAATGTAAGAAACGCCCAGTGGTCTGGGTAGTGAGTGGATTTACTGAAGATGGGAGCCCCACTGGGTGTGCACCCTCCAGACCAGGGGCTTGAACCCTGAACGGAGGAAAAGAGACGCAGAGTGAGGGCCCATTTCTGTCTCTCCAGAGGAGCCCACTTGTGGGTTCTGGCTCAAGCTCATCACTGCTCCAGCCTCCCGCCGTCTTGGGCCCCTGAGGTACTGCTCGACACCCACCACTCCCACGTGCGTGTGTCCCTGGGCTGTGCCCAGGCCTTGCACCCACTGTGAGGCTGTGCAGCTGCTCCGAGTCTCAGAGGAGGGGCTTTGGGGAGGTGACTGAATCACGGGGCTGACAGTGAACCTGCTGCCAGGAGGGGCCTGGGTAGAAGAGACGGGTCGTGGGTGCCAGGCGTGGGAGGCTGCGTCTTCCTCCCCGGCTCCTCTCTTTGTGAACTTTATTTTAGGGTTTTTTTTTTTTTAAATAAAAATGGGGCATTGGGTCAGAGTGTTGCTGTGACCAGTAATCTCCAAGGGGCCCCAAGTTCGAATGTCTCCCAGACTTCTGCAGTGGTGTGGAGGGTGGGACTTGACGGGGTGCCTGGCACAGGTCCCCACGAGCTACTGTCAGGGGAGTGGACACTTGTTGCAGTCGTGGGCGAGTTAGAGGGAGTTTGGGCCCCTTCTCACTCTCCTAGAAAGTGAATCAAGTCAGCTTCTGTTGTGTGCAATTTACACACCTGTGGTATTGTCACAGCACTAGCAGAAAATGGACTGACTGTGCTTGTTGTAAGCAAGGAATGAGACGCAGAAGAAACGAGGCACCGGAGCTCCAAGTGTGTCAGAAGCAGCCCATGGAGACTATCGCATGCGTGGAGGGCGCACAGATCCCTGGTGCTCCACGGTCTAGCACCAGAGAGTCATGTTCTATCACCTCATGCCAGGGTCACCAGGACTGAAAACGACGTAGAAATACCCTTCCTAAACAAAAACAAAACACTGCTTTTTGTCACCAACTTAGTCCAGCAAAACTGGCAAGAGAACCCTTTCTGAACTAGAACTGCCCTTTTCTGCTGACCTTAACAGAGATCCCAACAGGGCCTGATGGTGACCTCTGCCCCGGGTCATCCGCGAGCGCCCCCTGGTGGCCTCCGGGGGGACCGCTCCCTGAGACGCAGGAAATGCCCTGTGACTGACCTGTGAGCCCCTGGGAGGCCTTGGGCGACTCCTCCAGGACGGAGGTCCTCTTCTCTCGGGGGGGCAGAGCTGGCTTCTCACAGGCCGAGCCTGTGGACCAGCCGTCCTTCTCGTAGCCACCAGCCAGGCTGTTCTGCGTTGGAGGCTGTGGCTGCACAGGCCCCACTTCGGGCCTCTCTGCTTTGTCCTTGGTGTCCTTACTGCCTTGGTGCTGCTTGGATTTGCTTCTTTTTCTTTTGTTATTCTAAGATAAGGAGCAAATGAGAAAAATAATATTACTCAGCTCAAAGGCTTGAAATATAAGGTGAACCAGAGACCTGAAAATAAAACCATCTTCTTGGTCCTGGCTCTTTCACCAGGACAGCTAAAGTGCTCACATTTTATTACCCACTCAGACTCATCCGGATATTTTCTTTCTACTTGAGACTATGATGTACAAAGAGTGACACAGTAAAACCGTGTGACAACAGCCCCAAGGGGACCTTAGTTCAGTCTTGGTGTCCTGAGGCCCAGTTTGTTTTTGTGTTGACACTGGGTCTCGCTGTGTTCAGGCTAGTGTTGAACTCACTATATAGCCTAGGCTGGCCTCAAACTCACAGCGCTTCTCTTGCCTCAGCCTCCTCAGTGCTGAGACTAGAGGAGTATGCCACCATACCCAGTGAGCTCCTGTCTTAGGTGATGGGGAAGCGAGGCCAGACAGGCACTAAGTTCCCAACACATGGGGAGGTAGGGACCAGGGTAGGCCTGGAGAATGGCAGGTCCTCGAAGGCAGATGGCATCTGTGAAACAGGTACCACCAACCAGGAGATACTGGAATGGCTGCCACTGCCAAGAGGCCTAAGGCAGCTCCAGGCCCCTCAATCACCCCCTGGGTATTCAAGCCAAAGCAGACTCTGATGCCAGTCTGACCTGGGATTTCCTGGACTGAGGTTGTGCAGCTGGGTCCCGGGACCACTCTGTGACCAGCCAAGAGAGTGATAACCTTCATGTCACTTACTTTGGGACACCACTATTACAGTGTGATAGGTTTTGCTGTATCTCTCCTAAAATGCCCTCCTGGCAACTACATAATATAGACCCGGAGCATGCTGGTCCTGATTGTGCCGTACACTCTGCGTGGCTTTGGTTTTGCACCCAGCTGATGCCCAGTGTCCTTAACAGTCGGTGGGGTGCAGGCCCAGCCATGGGGATGGAGAGAGGCCAGAAGTATGGGGAAGCCCGCCCACCTCTGATCTGGCAGGGCCAGCTGAGCACCAGCCGCTCTGCCCCCGCCTGCTGGGAAGGGGAAGCTCCTTGCCCCGCCCCCCTCCCACTCCCTTTCCTACTAAAGCTGCTGTCACTGCCTGGTTGAAGTTGTGTGCTGCTGGCTGCAGGGCAGAGGCTGCTGGCACCCACCCACACTGCCCAGCAGCTCCTCGTCTGGAGGCCCTGTCTGTGAGGCTCTGGGGCAGTGGTGGCAAACCTCCAGCACACGTGCTGCAGCGGGCAGTTCACGGCACTGAAAGTTCACAAAGGTTCGCCATCACCGGTCCAGAGCGGGGTGCGGCAATGAGTTGGGTCTGCAGCTGCGGTCTGCTTTTTCTTTTTTCATCAAAGAAATTTAAAACCCAAATCACACATCTGAAATTCTTCCATGTAAAGATAAATACTGCCTTTCAGTCACTTGCAAATCATCTTCCTCTTGCACAGAAGCCTAAGCTATGATTAAAGATAAGCAGAGACTGTCAAAAATGGTGGCACACAAAGGTGAAAAATTTGCCTAGCTCTTTTCACTGTACATGAAACCAAGAGGAGAAAAAAAGGATGCCTCCAAAATCCCACGACCTTGAGGGTCTATGGAAATAACCCCCTTTTTGTGTGCTGGGGACCCGTCCCAGGCTATGATCCCCCTTTGGGGAGCTGTGGTTCTGGGACCTTGCTTCCCAGGGAGCCACAACAGGGCCAGTGCGGACTGTGCCTCCGTGTGCATAGGTACACTGCACACCTGCCGGTCTCTGAGGGACTAGACAGGACAGCAAACTACTGTCATCTGAATGGACACAGGAATCCCCTCCCCTCCGTCCTCCAGGGATGGCACGCCAGCACTAAAGGTATCTTCTTTCTTCTTTCATTAAAGATCCACTTTGCATTCGGCTGGAAAGCCCATCTCAAGGTGGCCTTGGACAGGTCCCTTCTGTTGAGAACACACATGAAGGCACACTTGGAGCTGTTCAAGTATCTCCAAACGCACCTTTGTGCTGTGGGATATGCTCGGGAAGTTAAAGTCTTGAATGTTTCGAATCCTCCAGCTGAGTTCCCCTGACCCTAACAGAGAAACACGACTGGGGCTTGCTGAGCGTGTCTGTGAAGAAAGCAAGACAGTGCTTCTGTCCAGTAAGGACATTCACAGTGAAGGCGGCTGGTGGCTCGGGAAGTCATGAACTGAGAAGCTGTGGGGTGTGACCCTAATGAGTCTCAGAGAAATATAAGCCAGTGTCTCTGTTAAAGTGGTGACTGAGGGTTTGATTGCAGACATTACTGCTGCACAAGCAGTATTCTCTTACCTTCTTTTTTCCTGTCATATTCCATTCTTTCAGAACTTGAATTGCACTGCCTAGATAAAGACAAAAAACTTCAACAAATACCCACATAATAAAACACCACACAAAATTCATTTCTGTCTTTCCATCTTAGTGGCAATTTTCTTTTTGGTTTCTCCATCTGTTTTGATACATTCTACCTTAATAAAAATGCCACTTTCATTTCTTGTTTCCCAGATTTTCATTTAATTCACTGTACAATCTTGGTTTTATCAAAATAGTAAGCTCTACTACATGAAGCTTACTTTTTTATCATTATATTGTCTTAGGGAAAATGAAATATATTTTGAGAATTTTCTGACGGTTTCACTGCCATAGGTAGAATTAAAGTTTTTGTTTGATATATGAATAAAATACCCCCACTCCTCTGAACCAGGCAAGGGATGCCAAATGCTGCTAGCAGGACATCGGCACTCATCGTGGGCACCCCTTCCTCATCCTGCACTGCTGATGTGTGCGTCCTGCGGGGAGATGCAGAGGGCAGAACCTGCTAGGCTGGGTGCGGCTCACCCCGGCCAGGACGCAAGGTGGTCCCCTCAAGTCTTCCATTTGGAAAACAATGACGCTCACTAGACGGTGCAGAGGGGCCTGGGTTCTACCCATCCCCTTTACACACATGCAGGAAACTGGGCTGAATCAGAGGAGGGGCCTGGCCTGGGGATGCCATGGACATTTTAAAAGAGATGTTTTATCACTGGCCAGTTACAATGTTTTCACACTGGCCAACCAAGTTCACTCCTTCCAACTATGTTGGGGGCGATTTTGATAACAAGCTAGTAGACATGAGTGTATCAGTTATTTTTATATAAACAAGTACTTTGAAGAGAGTGGGCCTTAAATGATTCAACAGTTTTAAGCATATGATCTTACTAGACCAACTGCTTTCTAGAAGGAGAATGCTGGCTACATAAGGACACACTTCAGGCTGGTCTTTGTGAAGAGTCCCACGTCAGCAGCTCCTAGTTTGAGTCTGCTGCCGCTGACAGGCAGAGGACTGTGTTGCTAATGTTCAGGGAGGCTACTTCTATCTGAAATGCAAAGTTCTCATTTCAATACCTGTCTTAGACTGAGTTGTGTGTTCTTGAAATACTATTGCACCTTACAAGCAAGCTATAGGGCTGGGGTGTAACTCAGTGGCACTGGGCTTGCCAGGCAAACACAAGGTGAGAGCTGAGAGTTTGACTCCTGGTACCCTCCCCTCACACAGCATAGAAGGAGTAAACTATAATTCAGACATTTTATTAACTGGGTTGATTTTTCTCTAATTTGCTCAGAGAATTAACATAGCCTTTTCCTGTTGAAGGCTAAAGAAGTAATTTTCATGAGATTTCCTGGCAAGTGACTCCAATGGTCAATAATCATTAGGGTTATTCTTATAGTCAATATTTCATTTTTTTTTAAAGTTTTTTTGAGACAAGGACTCACTTTGTAGTTCAGGCTGGTCTTGAACTCAGGCTCGAACTCAGCAATCCTCCTGCCTCTGCCTCGCGAGTGCTGGGATTACAGGCGTGAGCCAACACACCCGGCATCGTGTTGTGTGGTACTGATTGCTGCTGGGCGTGAGTCCCCATGCCTGGCATTGTTGTATGTGGTAACCAGGACCTTGTGCTTGCAAGGCAGCAAGGCAGCTGAGCTAAATCCCAGCCCAAGATTTCATTTTTTAAGGAAAACTGAATTTTAAAAATTGTTAAATGCTTTTTTTTTTTTTAATTGGAAGAAGGTGAGTTGCTGTTTTTGCAACTGCAATATTCAATTATGCTCTAACTTTCACATGTAACAGAAATTCTAGTCTGGACAATGGGATTATTCAGAAGAACTCTGTACAAGAAACACCCATATTAACAGAGGATTTGGAAACTGTCTCTATTACATTGTCCTTGCACTGAACTCCTTATTGGGAACTTTTAAAAGCCCCTTGGAAATAGTTCTTTCCGACGCCTCCTAAGGGACTCTAGTTTCAGCTCTCAGTGGGTCTGAAACACGTTTTCCTATTGGGTCTCGGCCACCGTGACAGGAGGCCCTGTGGATTTTCTACGGAGAGCTCAGCACGGACCGGGTGAACATGAAGGTGTCGAGAAGGCCCGCCAGGTCTCCGTTCAGATGGGAACAGGTCTGAGGACCCTGCTGGGACCGCGTCAGTGCCGCTCATCAGGCCACTGTGACGGGGCCCTCGTGGTGGGGACAGCACAGGGAGCAGTGAGGGGAATGGCCCCCTTTGCTAAGACTTTTCTCATGTGTGATGTGGGCAAGGGAGGTCTCCGGGGGTTTGTCTGAGCCAGGATGTGTTGCTTTCCAATGTTTTTTTTTGGAGATAAGCTGTGCCCGATGCTCCAAAGTCAGATTAATATTACATTTCCTACTATTTGTTTCTAACTAGTAATGAGTCTGCATCTGTTAGTTATGGGGAGGATGAGAAAAGTCTTGTATAGTAGATTTGCTTCAAGTCTATTCTGAACGATGATCACTTGTTAATTCAGTTACAACCCTGCACACTGATGCTGACGTCAGAATGTGAGCAGGTGCTAGGCCCTGGGGTCTTGCCCTGAAATGCAGTTCTACTCGGGGAAACTCAGGAAGGCGCCTCCACTCCTGGGAGATAAGCAAAGCCCACTGTCCCCCACAGGCGTGAGCTGGCCACAGCTGGGCAGCGTGCTGTGCACACGTGCTGACCTCATCCCTGAGATCCATGGAGTGAGTCCACATTTACACAACAGAACCAGTACCAGGACAGGCTGGTTAGTAACAGGAAAGATAAAGGGTCCTTGTTCAAGCTGAAACTTGTTTGACTAGGGAGGAGACTTCCCCTAATGTACAGAAATTCTAAGGTTTTAAGTTGTGAAATTACAGGATGAACATATTCCTGAGACTTTAGATTCTATAACATCCCCGGCAACAGGTTGTTTAAAACAATTTTCTTTTTTTTTGAGGAAACAAAAAAGCTTTCATGGCAGGAAAGATGAATAGACACTCTGAGTTCAGGTACCAGGATGAAGCTGAGGAGGACTGTGCTGGTGGGAAAGGTAAGAAAACCTTCTGGCCAGCAAGACACCTGCTGCCCATTCGCAAGAGTCTGGTGACAACTAGCAAGGAATGGGAGACGAGGGAGTGGGTAGTGTTACAATCAGTAGCCTCTGTACACTTATCTCTTTGGTCTTTTGTTGATTTTAAAAGAATATCCAAATTCTACTCTTGCTGAGTATGTCTATGTTCTCTTAAAGTCTAACATATTTTTATGAAAACTGATGAATTAGCAGCTAATTGAGATTCAGTTCTTTTAAAGATCCCCAGACCTACATGGCATCCCAATTGTGATTACTTAATTCCGGTACCTCCCATTGCAGGGAACGTGCATACCCACCATCGACGAAGGCCTGCACAGCTTTGTCCACATTAAAATCAAACTGTTGTAGCACCAGGACAATTTCATTATTGCTTTTATTGGGAACTACTGATCTAACTGCATAGATCTGTAAGGAAAAAAATAAAAAAGAAAGGTAAACACTTTAAGCATTTTTCATCTGTGACTTTCTGAGTGGAAAGGCCTGAGGCTTCTACTCCGTCTTCCTCCAGCAAACACACTTCACGCGCTGTGGACCAGCACGGTCTTGCGTGCTCCTGGCCTCATTCCTAAGACTCATGTAGTGAATCCATGTTTACAGAACAGAACCAGAACCAGGACAGAAGCTGGTTAGTAACAGGGCAGATAAAGGGTCTTTGTTCAAGCTGAAACTTGTTTTCTGGGGAGGAGACCTCCCCTAATGTACAGAATTCACCCGAACACTCCCGTCATCTGCATGCATATCCCACAAGCCTCCTCGGGAGGGTGCAAGAGCGGCACCGGGAGCTGGTGCTGGCCGGGGGTGCCCCCGGCGCGCTCTGAGGACACAGCCTCCCGTGTTTTGGGCTCCTCCCTTCTGTCTCAGGCTACCCTTCGGAGATGTGCAGAAACAGCCTTGTGCTTCAGCTTCTCTGGCTGCAGTGGAGAAGCCATGTGGGGTCATGTGAGGGGCATGAACCCCACTAGTGTTTACCAAGAAAGGGAGATGTGAGCACTGTAGTCTTCAAATGATATTCCCAGCTATAATCCAGAAAATGATCTCAAATACACCTCTGAAGGAAAACATTTCAAGCTGTGAAGTAAAACCATAACGAGCTAAGGATTTTGATAACTATAAACTTATCTCCAGTGTTTGAAAACCTATGTGCATTTCCAGTGGAATGCAGCAGCAGTATTCTTCCTTGTTACCTACTAGAATTAATTGGCTATCTTTTCAGAGAATTGAGGATTACTGTAGGATGCTCTATCTAGTTAGCACTGCTTCACTTATCCTAGTTTTCTGTGAAAAGAATTTCAGTACTAACAAATACTAGACTTCTGTATTGTTCAAAGGTAACAGTTGTTGAAGCCTTGAAAAAGCTTTACTGCTATTCTCACTAGTGCTTAGATTAAGACCAGAAAGTTTTAGATTTAAATGGAGTTGGCCATAATCAGATTCATGAAGCATGGATTCTATGGGCTTCGAGATGCAACGGTATGCTATTGATCAGGGTGTTTAATTGAACAATAGATTCTTCTTTACTATATTAGAAAACAGCAACCTATTCCAGGTAATATATAGGAGAATTTGGCTTATAAACAAAAACAGAACAAGGGCCGGGGAGTTACCTCACTGGTTCCAGCGCCTGTCTTGCAAGCGCAAGGACCCGGGTTAGATCCCCAGTTACCACATACCGTACCGGGCGTGGAGACTCACGCCCAGCAGCAACCAGTACCACACACCACAGTGCCGGGCGTGGTGGCTCATGCCTGTAATCCCAGCACTCGGGAGGCAGAGGCAGGAGGATTGCTATAATGTGAGTTTGAGGCTGAGCTCAGGGCTAGCCTGAACCACAAAGTGAGACCCTGTCTCAAAAAACCAAAAAAAAAAAAGAAAAACAGAACAAGCTATGAAAAACATGACTCACAGAGGTGATGAAATTACTCATTAGAAACTTGGTTTTGAATCCTGATGTTTGTAAATGCTACATACAGTCCCTTTGCCAGGGACTGTAATATACATATACATACACCTATTTCCAAGATTCTCACATTTGAGGATTCTTCGTTTTTCTAACTTTAATTAAAAGAAATAACTTTTTAAAACCCAATTTCCTTCTTCTCTGTCCTATGTTTAAAATCCAATTCACAAACTATTCTCTGAATCCCCTCTGTGTGATGAGTCACTAAACTTCCTAGAACTCGGGGGTACTGGCAGCATGACTATGCAGACGATATGCACCTGCACAGTGCACATGCGTTACATGGGTGGGCATCAGCTGGACCTGGTTGAGCAGAGTGTGAAGCTGGGTGGGCAGCAGGGCTGGCTGGAGGCTAGTGGAGGAGGCAGCAGAGAGACTGCAGTGGGCAGGGACCGGGTGAGGTCAGCTGGAGCCCTGGGCCACCAGGGCCTCCTGATAAACCACCTTCGGAGGATGTGTCTTTTCTCATTCGCTTGTGGGATTAGAGTTATTTTTCTCTCATAGATCTTTAAAAATTTTATGCATCCCAACCTGAAAGGTTATTACAGTCTAATAATAAATAATATTTGCCTAGAGTTACCATTGCATAGATGAAGACATTTCCACATCTAGTATGTCCTTCTTAATTAAATATCTAGTTATTAATTATATTGACTACATTATTATTACATTAGATCAGCATTTTCAATCTACCTACACAGCTGTGAACAATAAAGACCCAGAATTATGGAACGAACAGTTAATTGTTCTCCTTGCTTCTACTCTCTCCTGCAAACATAATGTTTTATTATGTTATGGCAAAACAAAATAGAAAGCACTGTTTGTAGAGATACTTCCTCTCCAGACATTTATATTACTTTTTCCTGTTCTTCTTTAAGAGAAAACAGTTCTACCTCAGTCAGATATGTACAGAAAGCTTCTTCTGCACTTACCATTTTCCATATGCTAGCTCTCAGTGTATCTTAGAAAACTGTCAATAACGGAGTTTTGCTCAGATCGGACTGTGAAATTCCCAGAGGAAAATACTTAATTAAGACAAACATTCCAAGGTTTACTGAAAGGAAGGAAAAAATACTTTCTGCCTATTCTTGGCTATTCCACAGTGAAGCTGAATTCTGCCGGGAGGACAGCCACTTCCTGCTCTGATCTATGGGCCCTGCCTGACCCCTGACTCCTCAGAACCCCACGGTGGAAGCCTTCCAGCCTGGAGGGACGCCGCAGGAAGTGACGTTGACTCGAGGCGTGCTGGCCACACCGGTACAGCGAGGCTGCAGTCCCAGGCTGCCTCTGTGTTGTGCAGGAGCTCCTACAGGATCGGAACTGTCGGCCAGTGACTGATGGGCCCCTGCACACGCAGCACTCCTGAGATTCACGCCCACACTGCCTGGTGTGCAGAGACTTTTCTAGAGGCTTCACAGGAAGCCTTTCCTCCTGGCCACAGCCCAGGCTCGTGTGGGGCAGCTGCGGCCTCAGACACACACTGGGAGCTGCTGTTCTTGACTGCAGCCCTGTGGGGACACAGGACCTGCAGGTGGCCACTTAGGCGACTGGGGGATAACTACATCGCACCTTTCCAAAATCACATTCCTCTGTCTTGCTTCCTCTAGATTAAATCTTCACAGGCAAGTTCGGTTTCAGCAGGCTTTCAGCTTTCTTGCTTCCCTCCTCTCTGGGCTTTGCTCTCTGGCCCGGCTGGCAGCTGGCCTGTGCTGCTCCAGCTGAGCAGCATGGCAGGGGGTGAGTGCCACAGGCCTGCTAACGGATCTCCTCATTCACACAGTGCAGTTTTGGCGCCTATCTGCGCTGAACCAGGAGCTCTGCTGAGCCACGGAGGCTCTGTCTGTGCCTGGCAGTTCTGGCAAGCAGTGACCCCACCTCCACAGGTTGTGTGGACAGCAGAGGCGGCACTGCCACCTGGACATGGAGCACTGCCTTCCCTGCTTCCAGGCTCTTCCCTGCAGCCCGCCACATGGCTAGTGCTCTCCTTCCCGGAGAGCTGGCCCTGTGTCCCCCAGGAGTGGTTCAGTCGCTCAGTCCCAGCTGTGAAAAGCTATGCGCATCCCCATAAACCCTAAATCATAACCACTTTGCTTGGAACATTGAATACAATGTAAGCGCTGTGCAATACTGCAATATATTATATACTGAATGTTTAAGGTTTTTTTTTTTTTTTTTGAGACAGGGTCTTGCTTTGTGGTTCAGGGTGGCCCTGAGCTCAGCCTCACACTCACATCACAGCAATCCTCCTGCCTCTGCCTCCCAAGTGTTGGGATTACAGGTGTGAGCCACCACGCCCAGCATTGTGGTATGTGGTACTGGTTGCTGCTGGGCTGAGTCTCCACACCCAGCATAGGTATGTGGTTACCGGGGATCAAACCCAGGTCCTTGCGCTTGCAAGACAGGCGCCAGAACCACTGAGCTATATCCCCGGCCCTATACTGAATGTTTAAATCTTAGAAGTTTATTAAAGTACAAGACATATCACCATTAATCCTCCTCAGAATATCCCCCTGATTCACCCTAACCCTACTGTTCTCACTGCCTTCGAGACAGTTCTGGAAGTCTTTTTGTGAGTGTTTATGAAGTCTGATTATGAAGTATGATTGCTGAGCGCTGACCAGAGGAGGTTCAGGCTCATGAACACATCGCAGAGAGTCCGTACCCACCTCTTCCCCTGGGTCTGCCACCCTGTGACTCTGGCACTTCCTCAAAGTCCAAGTGAGCACAGAGATGAACACTGGGACCGATGCTGAACTTTGAGACAGCCACGCAGTGCAATTAAACAGGAAAGGGGGCCCCAAGCTGCTTCAGAGTCGGAACGGCCGGGAAGGTGTTAGAAGTGAGGGGAGGGACGGCGATGTGCTTTTCACTGTAACAATTTTAAACAAGTAAACACTCACCACATTTCAGTCACATCTCATGGCTGTTATACTGCATCGCTTAGAGAACAGTAACAAGAAAAATGTCTGCTCATCTTTTGCACGGATGCAACTTTTTCTGAATATTTGCAGCCACGTTTAATTGAACCTGTGGGATGCAGACGGCCCAGGGCTTCAGCCTGAGCCTGTCTTCGGAGGCCATTCCAGGCCCCCAGGGCTGGCCTCCGGCTCGTCCCTCCTCACGACCCTCCTGCTCCCCTCGCAGTCACTCCAGCCCGTCTGCCTCCCACCTCACGCAGCTGGGCTCTCTGGGGCTGCGCGGATCTCACATTCCAGCTGAAAGCCATGTGTTCCCGAGTTCTACTCAGTCGTCCCTACCTGACGCATCTCTTGCAGAACGTATCTTTAACCCTCAGCACCTTTCTTTCTATCCTAAGAATGTGCAGCATTTCCCAGACAGGAAGCAGTGTGAGGGAAGAAGCCTTCATGCCCGGTCCCCCAGCCCCCGCCAGCGTGCCCGGTCCCCCAGCCTTCACACCAGGGTGGTACGCTATGGGTGAGAGGGTGCCAGCTGCGTGTCGGCCTCCTCCCACCCACATGGCGGTGGTGCGTCTCAGTCAGCTGAGCTGGGGCCCAGGCCTGACACAGGCAGTTCTGCGTGGCTGTCCTTTCCACTTCAGTAACACAGACGAGAAGAGACTTCTAAACTTTTATGATTCTGCTTTCGTATAATAAGAAACTCATGGTATTCTCGGGAATGTGTGTGTGTGTGTTTTTTTTTAAACAATATGGAAAGTAACAGCTTAAGTAAGCTCAGCTTAGGAGACAGACACTGAGTGAGGCTGGCTAAGTGACAGGGGCTAAGGACAGCAGACAAGAAGCTGGGACAGTTCTGCCCTGAGAAGGCAGCGCCCAGCAGTGAGGCCTGGCACGCCTGCAGTCAAGGGAGTGAGAACTGTCTTGTAAACCAGATACTGTGGCCCTGTGACAAGCAAGCAGTCAGGATCGCCTGGGCTGGGGGACCCCCTGGAGGGGACAGCCAAGTGTCACAGAGGGGCCCGGGCAGAAATACACTGTGTTCTAGTCTCAGCTCCAAACATGCCAGCACTGTGACCTTGGGGGAGCTACTGAGAGCTCTGAAATTTGGTTCTCAGCTGCAAAACGGGGTATTTATTACCTGTCAGAGTCTACAACTGGGAAGAGACTGCGCGGGAAGTGTCTGGTATAGAATTTGATGTATATTAACTGCTCACTAAATTTCAAGCAGAGAAAGGTGGCAGCATTTAGGGCCATGAAGGTGTGCTCAAAACACGACTCTCAGGCCCCAAAAACTTGGTGCTCACCCGGGAGGACGGCCCTGGGCAGCGCCCTCTTAGAGCCGCTTCCTGCACAGCCTTGCTTTGCGGCGCGGGACCTAGACTCTCCCCAGGGCCCGTGTCCTGTGAACGACGTGTGCACAGGATGTCCGTCTCCGGCCCGGCTAAGACGTGCTCTGCCTCCTTCTTGTGCTCTCCTCTAATTATTCACTAAGAATCCGTCACTGCGTGAGGGAGGGAAACAGCAGTGACAGAGATGCTGCTCAACCAGCGTCACTACCAGACCCAGAGGGAGACAGACGTGAACACGTCCACTGAAAGCCCACACGCAGACGCACTCGGCTAACGACAGCGGCTACCGTCTGATAGTGCCATCGATAAAAACACCGTGAATTTCAACTGCATTTAATTTTCTTAACTTAGACAATACTGGAATGTATTTCAGCATACTTCAAACATGCTTAGCACAGTTACATTTGTCTTACTTGAAGCCTATTTTAAATGAAGTGTTGCTATCTTATCTTACTGAATGTTGCACTGAAAATGGAAAATCAAGTGGTCAAGTGAGTACTGTTTTCACCCCACTGTGAGCTGAGCAGCTGGAAGTGGAGCCATGATAAGCTGGGGGCCACCAGCAGTTCCTATGAAGGAAGCAGCAGTCAGACCACACTGCAGTGAGCTGGGATGCAGGCCAGGCTGGTGGCAGACAAGTCTCTCCCTCAGCACAGAGCTGCTGCCTGGACTCCACCACCCTGGATCCGAGTAGCAGCCTCTTTTTCACTTGGTTTTAGTGAGGCAATATTATCAGAGAGGATTGGAAATAAAAATAAAAGAGCCAGGGCCGGAGAGTTAGCTCAGTGGTTCCGGCGCCTGTCTTGCAAGTGCAAGGACCTGGGTTTGATCCCCAGTAACCACATACAATACTGGATGTGGAGACTCACCCCAGCAGCAATCACTACCAGATACCACAGTGCCGGGCATGGTGGCTTACGCCTGTAATCCCAGCACTCGGGAGGCAGAGGCAGGAGGATTGCTGTGATGTGAGTTTTAGGCTGAGCTCAGGGCCAGCCTGAACTACAAAGTGAGACCTTGTCTCAAAAGAGAGAGAGAGAGAGAGAGAGAGAGAGAGAGAGAGAGAGAGAGAGTGCCAAATAATCCATCTAGTTGGCAAAGAGAAAAAGGAAAAGGAAGATTTCAAAGGTAAACCCAGTCCGACTATGAACGAGAGTTCAGGGAAGAGAAGCCCGCCAGTGCTGCTCCGACCCCGCAGCATGTGTGGTGTTGTGATTATTTTACTCTCTCACCATTTGTTCCACTTGGATGAGCTCCTGAGTGACAGGGTTCAAACACGGGTGGCATTTCATAGATGATTCATAAACACATCGACTGAGGCATAAACAAAAGCTGGGAATCTAGTACAACCACCACTGAATTTCCCCAATTTCCAACCTGCTTTCTCAGTGCATCTCTGTAATTCAGCACAAAGTGCCACACAGTATCATGAGCTAAATGGATTCTAACCAGGACTGTGCAGTGCTCAAAGTCCCATGCAGTGCACATGGCTGGGGCCAGCCTTAAACAGCTTGCATATCGGAGTGAGCCTGATCCCACCTTCTACAATAAGGACGGCAATCAAACAACCAGAAGCCTTCTTTTCACATCAATGAGAGCTGGAATTATTTATGGGTTTGCCATTCTGCAACTCTGAAAGGAATTTTATAATC
Organism: Petromus typicus; assembly: GCA_004026965.1. NCBI lineage: Eukaryota > Metazoa > Chordata > Mammalia > Rodentia > Petromuridae > Petromus > Petromus typicus. The sequence continues at coordinate 22,422 of PVIR01012869.1, read as the reverse complement.
AGCTCTGATCACAGTTCTCCAAAGCTGAGCCATTTAGACACCTTGAAAGCTGCTGCTTGGTGAGTGTCCTACTTCACTTGCTAGGCACTTGCATTGCCTCTGCTAACAAAGGCAGCCCACCAACCTTCTTGGGGAAGGAAATGCTCCACACACCAGTTCCTTCACATCATGGGTAAGTCCATAATTTAATTGGCCTTTCTAGCATCTACTTTCTGCCAGCAAAAAATACATATCATGTTCAACTTGGCTGATTTTTCAGGACGTAAACCAGGGCAACAGATCAAAGTTAACTCGGGGGGCAAGAAGTAAGGGTTGGAAAGAATGAAGATTTGAAGAGGAAAGAATGGAGTTTTGCAAGAATTAAGGCAAGTTTGACCTTAAAGCTATTGTAGTCATGGTTTCTCAAATGTTAAAACACCCCTTCATACCCTGGGCATCTGACTGGCAGGTGGCTCTTACTGAGAGGCATGGGGTGAGGGTCTTGAGTCTGCATCTCCAATAAGTGCTGAAGTGACACGGACGCCACTTGTTCAGGGGTGCGGCAGGCAGGCAGTGGCTCCCCAACACCCCCACACCTGCTTCCCCCGAACCTGTGTATATGTAGGTTACACAGAAGGCAGGATCTTGAGGTGGTGGTAAGGTAACCCCACTGCCTCAGAGATGCAATGACAAGGTGCTTCTAGGTAAAAGGGGAGGAGGGCTGGCACCACAGCGGTGAATGGGGCCCAAGGAGCTCCTGAGCTGCAGCAGGAGCCAGGAGGGTGTGCAACTGGCACCTGCCTTGAGTGCAGCAAGACCCACCTGGACTGCTGACCTCCCCAACTGTGAGGTGAGTTTTGTTGTGGAGATCTGCTACAGCAGCAATGAGAAATGAATTTATAGGACGACTGTCCTGTTCTAAAAGGGAATACCTTTTTCGATTCACTGACTACCCTCTTTTTAAGTACACCAGGAGGCTCCTTTCCCCCTAGACACTCTGGGGGACTCTAGTTGTGGACTCATTGAAGCTAGAGGAGATGCAAGCTGAATGTGACACAGTGTTGGCCCCAAGATCTGAAAAAGTAAGAGAAGTAAGGTAAAGTCACCAGTAACAGCCAACTGGAGGCATTCTGATAGCAAAGCGCACTGGCTCTCACCCATCCTCAATTCATTCTCTCACGAACTCGGAGAGGCTCCCTTGTCTCTCACTTGGACTCTGGAAAAAGCCTCCTAACTGGATTCTCTGGTTTCATTTTCCCTCACTCCGTTCCATTTTAAAGCAATCATTGTCCATAATTTATCCCTCAAAAATGCTTGAGCATGTTTACTGATGGAAAGATGAAGCCAGGATGAGGGAGAATTTGGAGAAAGAAGAAAGAGGAGATAAATTACAAAACAAGATCCAACAGGAAGTGAGAAATAGCATCAAAACTTCATATGGAAAAGCAGGCTTTGGAAGGAGGCATTTATTTCTTTTAAAATTTTGAGAAAGGAGGAAAAGAAAAAGGGAGAGGAAAGACAGTAACAATTTGAGATTGTGTAGAGGAAATTTCTGGAAACTATTCCTCTGAACGTGAACGTGAGAGTTTGCTTGGAGTTTGGAAGTGGAGAGGGGCTCAGGGTCAGCCTTGTGGGAATGAGACAGGAAACGGCTCTGATACATGGAAGGGTGCTGAGCAGGTCTGAAGGAGGGGGCTGCCCAGTGTGAATCCGTCAAGGAGCCAGCTGGTACAGCTTCCCAGCGCCTCTGAACAAGCCGGACGCAGAGCACAGGAAGGGATGGCCCAGGGGTACAACCATAAGAAGCAGTTAGGTCTTGGGGCTCTAGGATGTGGGGGCCCAGCATCACTAAGGTTGCTGACCAGCCATCCGAGGTCAATGAGGGGTGAGGGACTGAGGGACCACGGAGAGACAAAGGGAGAAGGCATCCTGTGGAGAACAGAAAGCAGATGTTTCAAAGGAGCAGAAAGGCTGAAGGTGAGAAGGGTGTGCTGGAGAGGGCAGTTAGACATCACTAGCAGCTGGACCTCAGGCTGCCTTCTGGTGAGAACAGAGCCTCTTCCTCATGGAGTGAGTGCATGCTCTCTGCACAGCTCCCAAGCCATCACTCCCGAGCTTCGCCATCTGGCTGAGCTGCTCTGAGTGTTCCCTGTTCAGTGTACAGGAAGCACGTAGTCCTGAGGGCAGCCCATCCCTCACGGTGGCCCCACTCCCTGTCATGGGTGTCCCTACTGTGCTAGCACTTCCCGGAGCTGCACTGGTGGCTGGGCCATTGAGACAAGGGTCCCTGTCCTGCACCTGTGCACTGACTTCAGGCAAGGGCAGGGCTCACTCCCACCTTCGTTACGCTTCAGGATTCACACTCGCTCTCATCCCATCCAGCTGTTACCCTCCGTCACCACAGCAGGAATGCGTCAGCCATTCCTTCCAACTTTGTATCATTCATGAAATTCATTGACATCTTTTATATCTTAGAAGATCCGTTGATCTGAATTTCACATAGGCCAGAGCCAAACTGTTGCTCTGAAGTTTTGTAGGCTAGCGCCAAGTGCGGAGGCCAGAGCACTATCGCAAGAACTTCCATCAGAGACGGTAGTCATCTTTTAATTCATGTTCCTCTTTTATTCAGTCAGTCACAGTGAACGGATTCCAGAGCAGACCACCGCGATGGGCACATTCCCAGGCCTGCCCTGGGATTCACAGTGTGGGAAGAGACGCGTTGGGTGTGGGTGAGAGGAAAGGCAGGCTCTGCTGTCGGTGAGGAAGAGATGGCCTGACTCTGAGTCAGGATGCATGAGGACTGCTGTTTCGAAACCAAGAACAGAGTGAGCAGCACTAGGGCAGACGGGCAGGGGAGCAGAGCAGCCTGGGCACAGCACACACACGGCAGCCTCGGCACAGCCTCCAGCACACACGAAGGAAAGGGAGCACAGTCACAAGGCTGGGACCGAAGAGGGAGAGGAAGGCGTGGGACCAAGTGCAGAGCCTGCGGTCCTGCGGGGAGCCTGAGCCCGTCCACGCGAGGCCATGGGAGTGTCCTCCGGGGGGATGTGGTGTGCACACTCTGGAGGTCACGCTGGCTTTCTGTGCACGCTGGAGAGGATGAGTGGATACGGGCACAGAGCCCAGGAGAGGACAAGGGTGTGGGCGGAGCAGTGCAGGGAACTCACACCTTCCGAGGCAGGAGTAACCAGTTCGTGTGTAACTGGACACCAGGAACAAGGAAGAGGAAGCGATGCAGATGGACAACACTGACTCTGGCTCAAGTGTCAGTGTGGTGAGTGGGTAACTTCCTGAGAAGGGAGCCTGAGACACACAGAGCACCACACCTGGGACAGAAGCTGGCTTTCCTTCTGGGAGCCTGGAGACAGCTTTGTTAGACATCTAGAAAGCAGTTAAACCTGTGACCCTCACGCTCTCGGGAAGAATGAGCCACTGACAGCGGCTCAGCTCTGTAACCACAGCCTCAGCTGCAAGCTGGGACCACCAGTGAGTTTTAAAAGTACACCAACACCCCCTCCTTGGACAGGCAAATCTGAGACTAGGCTTTTTTAAACTTTGCACTGTGATTTTAACATCCATCGGGGACTGAGAACTGTGAGTGACAGGCAGATTGCTACAGGAGAGTGGGTGAGGAAAGAAGAGAAGCTGGCCCAGGACAAGTATATTTTTAGGGAACAGCTAAAACAGTGACTAATTTACCTGAGTTACTATTACTCTTCCACTCACTCCATTATTTATATGATATCAAAATTTCTAACATATCACTCCTATTTTGGAGCAGTTTTATTTTTATAAAGTGAAACTGTCCTAGAGCAAATGTATTCCCTCCCTTTCAGAAGAACCAATATTGCCAAACTGCCTATACTCCCACAACTATTATATAGATTCAACGCAATTCCGATTGAAATCCCAATAGCATATTTTGCAGGTCTGGAGAAAACAATTCAAAAATTCATCTGGAACCACAAAAGACCTAGAATAGCAAAAGCAATTCTAAGCAATAAGTGCATGGTGGTGGGTATTATGATCTCCAACTTGAAACTATAATACAAAGCCACTGTGATAAAAACTGCATGGTACTGGCAAAGCAACAGACCTGAGGACCAGTAGAGTAGATTAGAAGATCCAGGAACAACTCCGGACACGCTAAGCTATTTCATTTTTGACAAAGCAGCCAAATACCCTCAGTGGAGGAAGGCTAGCCTCTTTAACAAATGGTGCTGGAAAAACTGGACTTTAACCAGCCAAAGACTAAAGCTAGACCTAGCTATTTCACCGTGTACTAAAATAAAATCAAAGTGGATTAAGGACCTAAATATTAAAACAGACACACTAAACCTGCTACAAAACAGGTTAGGTAAAACTCTTGAAGTCATTGATTTAGGGAAAGATTTCATGAACAAATTTTTTATAGCACAAGAACTAGCAGAAGAAATTGAAAAATGTGATCTCATCCTATTGAGAGATTTCTGCACAGCAAAAGAAACCACCAGCAGAGCGAAAAGGCAACCAACAATTTGGGAAAGAATCTTTACCAGCTGTTCCTCAGACAAAGGGTTACTATCTAGAATATGTAAAAGAGCTTAAAAATATCAGCCCACCCAAATTTAAAGATCCAATTCAAAAATGGGCATCTGAAATGAACAGACACTTTTCAGAGGAAGAAATAAAAGCAGCTAAGAAGTATATGAAGAAATGCTCCACATCACTAGTCATTTGAGAGATGCGGATGAAAACAACACTAAGATTTCATCTCACTCCACAAAGAATGGCCATTATCTCAGAAGTAGCCAGCAACAAATATTGGCGAGGCTGTGGAGAAGAAGGAATCCTTTTCCACTGTTGGTGGGAGTGCAGACTTGTACAAACCCTGTGGAGATCAGTTTGGAGATTCCTCAAAAAACTACGATTTAGAGGTACCATTTGACCCTGTTGTTCCTCTGCCAGGTATATATACAAAAGAATTAAAAGATTCATATCACAGCTACATATGTGCACCCATATTTATAGCACTCAATTTGTGATGGCTAAATCTTGGAAACAACCAGAATGTCCATCAACTGGAGTCTAGATAAAAGAGTTGTGGTTCTTTTATAGAATGGATTATTACTCTGTCCTAAAAATGATGAGATCAAATCATTTATACTCAAATGGACGTACCTTGAGGACATCCTCATAAGTGAAATAAATGGGTCACAGATGTGTAAATATCATATCTTTTCTCTGGTATGAGAAAATAAAGATGTAAATAAGTTATAGAATGTATGTTATATATTGTGAAACAGAAATTATTGAAAGTGAAATGGGATGAAGGGGTAAAAACAGGGGGAAAAATAAGGAGATTATAATAGAAAAGAAAGGAAACAAAGCATATGTATATAAGGGCTGGGGGTGGTAGGGTGGGTAGGGGTATGGGAAGTTGTGTCATATACTGGTACAAAAAAAAAAAAAAAAAAAAAGACTTCCCAGGTACCTGTTGCTGCCTGACAAGCACCCAAAACCACACAGCTGTGAATGACAGTCTGTTGATTGTCCTGTCCAGGCTGGTCCAGGGTGTGGAGCAGTCTGGTCCAGTGTGTGTGTCCGGATCTCTGGTGCAGGTAGATGGAGGCAGAGGCCTTTGGGGCTGCTGACGGGCCAGGTGGCCTGGGCATAGTCAAACTGTTTACATGGTGGTCAGAGCTCCATGCAAGAAGCCCACTTAGGGAGGAAGGGCAAGATCACTGCCCTCTGAGGTCATTGTAGGCAGTGGGGAGAGGGACCCAGTTTTCCCATGCAAGGTCACAGACTGCATCCCTCACTGTAGGACAGAGTGCTGCAGTCATCTCTGGAGATCCCAGGTGCCCTCAAAGGAAAAGCGATGAAAGCCTGTATCTATATCAGCCACTGGACATTAAAAAAGCAGGTTATTTAATGGCTGTTAAGACACTAACTAAATTGTTTGTTACATATAAATACATCTAACTTTTGTAGCATAAAGCATAAAAGATACTCAAGTAGACTTTTCATTTATCTAAAGAAATAGTAAAATTACAATAGAGTATTTTAAATTTCAGCTTAGTCAATGATACATTTTTCATATTGGAATTCTGACACTTAATTTTATACATATATGTGAGCAAAGGCCTTGAGCACACCTCACTGCCCGTTCAGGGGCGTTTGTTCAGTGCACACCTGCATGCCTTCTCTGTGTTCAAATTCTCCGCACTCCCTCAGAATTGCCAGTAGAGTTGTGCATGATTTCAGAGTAGAGCAAGCACCTGGTCCCTTGAAAGTCTGTTTCCAGCCGCTATACCTCCATAAGATTGGAAATGGGTGAATATTCTACCAGGACCCTATCTCTGATGAACTTCATATTTTGACTCATTACTGAAGATAAACAAGGCAATACTACTTGCACAAGACACTTTGTTTTGGTATTTAAATCAGAGTAGAAAGGTAAGACACTTTTATTTTTTGTTTCTAACTTAGAAGCTTCAGTAAAATATTTATTCGTTTTCCCTGAAATTTAAAGTGTACTTAGAAAATTGTGATTATTGAGACCCAGTCTTTCCATAGGGTTATTTTTTCCCCCTGCTCATTCACAGAACTTTTCAGAGAAGGAGAAGCATAAAGGCATAAGTCCCTATTGTCCTTTAATTAAACTAGAATAAAAAAGTTAATTACCCCTTAGGCAATACTAGTGTAAGGGAATTAATCTCTAAATTATATTAACCTTGGGTAATTCCTCATTGTGGCACAGAGGCAGTAGACCATTTACACAACAGAAAGACACATGTTTTATTTGAGAGCTTACTTGTTTATCCACATAGCTCTTTTACTTAACAGGTTTGAACAGTTAAAATAAAAGGCACATTGGCTTGAACATCAGTCCAAATAATCACCTGATTGACAAGCTCTTGTTTTCTCCATTATTTTATGTTTATTCATTTCCCCTCTAAGGACAGTAAAGGATTATGACTGGTCCGTGCACTCAGTCTTGGTCTCATTACTAAAATTACTATTTGAGCTGGAAGTAGTTTTCAGAAAGAAACTAACAGTGGTCCATCAATGGTTGAGTGGGTAAAAAATGCAGCATATATGTACAGTGGGGTATTACTCAGCCTTCACAAATTCTGCAACATTCCACAACACGTCTACATGGAAGACCCTGACCATGTCACACTAAAGGAAATGAGCCAGTCACAGGATAAACACTGCATGATCCCACTTATGCGAAGTTTCTAAAATAAAATCACAACAGCAAACATAACATGGCGTTTTCCAGGGTCTGGCAAGGGGAGACAGAAGGAAGGTCCTGTTCAAGGGGTATGATGCTTCATTTATACAAGATAAATAAGTTCCAGAAACATCATGTGCATGGTTAACAATACTATATTGCACACTTAAAACTTCAAGAGGGTAGATGTCATATTAAGTGTTCTTAAAACAATAAAAAAAACCCCCTGTAAGTTATGTAATTGATCCTCAACCACCATTTTAACACATTTTAATTGACAATTACTTTCAAATATGGAGACAAAAGTTCTGGAGAGGCCCAAAGATAGCAGGGTATTGGAAATGCTGCTCCACAAGGATGGTTTAATCAAACTCTTTTACTGTATAAGAAAATGAAGCCCAGAGAGGTTTCCAAAGTTCAAATGAAGGCAGCTAGTGGATGTCAGCGCTGAGGCTAACCAGCCTCTCTGCTCCGTGGCACAGAGTGCTATTGTGGTCTTTCACAGGGTCTCCACACTGGAACAACCATGGGTTCATCTACCATTCGAGTTGGAGAGGGTGCTGGAGGTCATCTTAAGAGCTCTCTCACTTGGCAGATGAAGACAGGGCAGCTGAGCGAGTTGACACAAAGCAGTGAAGGACATGCTTTTCCAGTAGATTTAGTATGTTGTTTTGTTAAATGTGGTTAGAAAGAGGGTATAGTTTCAATAAAAAATGTGATTACTGGGCCGGGGATTTTTTAGCTCAGTGGTTCCGGCACCTGTTTTGCAAGCACAAGAACCCAGGTTGATTCCCCCATAACCACATACAATACTGGGCGTGGAGACTCACCCCAGCAGCAATCAGCACCACATACCACAGTGCTGGGGGTGGTGGCTCATGCCTGTCATCCCAGCACTCAGGAGGCAGAGGCAGGAGGATTGCTGTGATGTGAGTTTGAGGCTGAGCTCAGGGCCAGCCTGAACTACAAAGTGAAACCCTGCCTAAAAAAAAAAAAAAAAAAAATGTGATTACATCCCACTGGTCACAGCAGCACTGTGCTAAGGGAAGGGGAATTCCATAGTTTGTACTTTCACTTAATAAATACTTGAGAACAGTGGTTCTCAAAATTTTTATTCATTCTTTTCAAGGAATGCAAAAATATGCTTTACTCACTGGCCAATTTCCAAGGATATACATTCCAATTTCCTTCTTAAAAGGCATAATGTTGTTGTACCCTTGCGTATTGTGGAAGCTGTAGGAATCTGCCTCTGGAAGCACAGATGGCGGCAGCCCTGTCCCTAATCCATCTGGCCTTCAGGAAGCTCCTGGTGAACAACAGAGGTGGCCTGCGTTAGTCCCTGCCCGTTTCCGTGGGGCCTGGGTGTCCCTGCATGTTCTGCATCGGCCTAGGAAGGTGCGCGCGCACTGGCGCGACACTCCAGTTTCCCCTTGTTCCCCCGTCCTCGCTTGCCCGCCCCGCACGTGAGCGTGCATGGGAGTCTCGAGACTCTCCCGGGATTCTTCGGGCTTCCCGCCTTCACTGTCTCTGACCATCACTCTCTTCCAGTCCTGACACGCCACTTCTGTTTCCATTGCAGCTTAGTAAAAGCTTCTTGGCACACTCAAAGGAACACAAAAATGATGTTTTTTCTTTAAATCACACCTCTCCTTCTCCCTTGAAACTCTACCACTTGCCCTGACCTTGGAGTAAGCCTTACACCACCACCTTCTTCCTTGTAAATGGAGAATTACCATTATAGTATCTTGACTAAATCATTAAACTAAATACATTAAACAATCATGTATTTATTATTTATTTTGTTTATGTATTTATGTAATTTTTGTTTAAAGTGGCACATATTTTGGAAACATGAAACCTATGATACTACAATTGTAGGAGCTATTAATAAACTAATTTTAATAAATTCAAATATCTTATCTGCTTATAAGGAGTTTGTGATCAGGTTGTACATAAAGGACTTGCAGAGAAAAATGGATTCAATAAGAATAGGAGCAGTTTACTTTCAAGTGATGAATCTATTAGTCTTGTCTATATAATCTGTCTGAACAGATATGCAGTTTGTAAGGTCAGAAGAAAAGAAACTCTCCCTAGAGAGTTGTTTCCCATTCTACGTTTTTTTTTGAGACAGGGTCTCACTTTGTAGTTCAGGTTAGCTCTGAGCTTACTATGCATCCCAGGCGAGCCTCAAACTCACAGCAATCCTCCTGCCTCTGCCTCCCGAGTGCTGGGATTACAAGCATGAGCCACATGCCTGGCACTGTGATATGTGGTACTGATTGCTGCTGGGTGTGAGTTACCATGCCTGGCATTGTTGTATGTGGTTATCAGGGATCAAACTAGGGACCTAGCGCTTGCAAGGCACTTGCTGGAACCACTAAGCTAAATCCCCAGCCCCTCTATCATGTTTTTATTTGTAAAATCTTGATAATTTAAATGAAGAATCACTGGTACAGATAACTAGGATATTGGTCAGGTGCCTATAAATTTCAAGGGATTGCCAACTGAGGCTACCTTTTCACCCCTGAAGGTTTTATTCTTGACACACTCTGTGTCTGTTAGCATTAACCATCTCTTTTCTGCATCCCTCTCAGCCCTGGTCAGTGGGGCTGCAGGAAGGGGCTGGAGAAACCCAAAAGAAACACTGCACTCTGGTCATGTGGCTCAGGAAAAGCGATGCGGTACTGACCCTGCAACAGTACACTTCTTCTTCTCCCCTGAAAGTGATGCTGACATTTCCATTTATTCATTCAGTTCCTTTAGACTCCTTGTCAAGTCCCTTCTAGTTTCCAAGCAACAATAACGGCAGCTCTGGACATACACATTAGGCAATAACTACTGTCGACGTTTCTCTTTTCTTTGAAAGGGAAATTTAATGAATTTTCCTATGAGAAAATGATGACGAGAACCAGCTTTAAATCTCAAACCCATGCGGCTGGAGTCCTTGCTCTTTAAATCCAAGGATTGAGCTAAATTAACTTAAACCCTACTGAAAAATTATAAAATTAAAATTTCCCTGTAGCATGAACGGTTTTATTCTTCAAAACAACTGTGTATCATTAAAACTCAACACAAGTCCTGACAAATTAGTTCTCTATTAAATAGGGTCAGTATTTAAAGGTGTGTAATGATGGGTTTCTTCTCCTGATCCTATTAAAATCTCTCCACTGAAATGCTGACTCCACTCAAATGTTGACTCTACCCCACTTACTGATCTGAAGTACATGTCAGTATTTTGTCAAGCACAGATCAGGTCAGTTAGGGAAAAAGGTAATAAAGCAATATATTTATCACAGAATAACAAATGTTTGTCTACCTGTTGTGGAGGGTTGTAGGACACAGAACTGTGGACATGTTCGTCTAAGTCACTGCAGAAATGGTGACAACGCCCCCTGCTGCACTCGGTGGGACAAATCTCTAACCTCTTTCTTCATCTTAATGACTCTGTACACTTACTGTTTAAAATCCAATTTGCCTCAAGAATGCGAATAGCTCTGAGTTTTCATAGTATGTGGCACAGCTCAGCAGTGATATTATAGACGGAGCTATTCTGCATTCCATAGTGTCATACTATCTGGTCTCAATTACTTTTTGTGAAACTCAGCAGTAGCTATTAAAGTTTGAAAATGTAAGTCTACTTTTATGTTCTTTTTCTCATTTGGGCTTTTTATTTATTTATTTATTTATTTTCTTTCTTGATTCTATATAAATTTATATTTTAAATTCCGACAAGATGTTAACTAGAGCCCTTTTTCCATTTTTTAAGTTGTAAAATAAGTAGACATTTTATGCAGTTTATATTACTGAGTGCTCGAAAGCATCTCCACACTTATTTGATGCCATTCTGAGGTAGGTTTCATACTCAGGTCTGATGGACTCATTAGGGAACTGGGCTGTTCACTGAGGAGCTGACAACCTCTGCCCTCTGCCCCCCAACTCCACACTCTTTCCACAGCCCACCTTGCTGAAGCCTAGGGTCTCTCATGACTGGAAGGAGTTACTGCTCCAAACAGGACACTCAGGACATGTTAACTGTCTTTACAAACAAGAGCTCCCTTTATTTTCCATCACCAAGTCTTATTCCTGAATTGAGTCCATTTTAAATGGATTTATAAGAAAGCATGAAAATTAGGCAGTAAAAATTCTATTTTGTCTATACCACTTGTAATAATCCTCTATTCAGTTGAGAATTACAGTTAAAAATGTGTAAATCAATTCAGCTTGGAACCCATGTGTTTCATGCAAAAAACAATTTAATTCATTATTGACTAACTTGTCTATAAGTTTGTAGCATTACATTTCTTTACAAAAATCAAGAAAAGAACAGTAAAAAAAAAAAGTTTTTCCCTAAATACAAGGCGGCTGATTAGCTCAGAGCTGCTGTTCTGATGACTTTCTAATTCAGTGAGGTTTAGGGGTAGACTGTGTTTTGTTTTGGCAGAATAATATGCTTACTTACCCAACAACTCCAATCATCACCAGAAACTTGTCTGAGACCCCTTGTATTTATTGATCATCTCAGAATGGTGCTACTTTTCTAAAGAGCAACAGGCAGGCAACTTAAGTTTCTGTTTTCAGAAGCAATTTAAAACATGCTTTAATAGCAAGAGTATTAAAATGAGATGACATTTCCACTAACCTACATTTCACTTCTGAAGGAGGCTTGAGAGTTAGCAAAATATCATGAATGGGAAACGTAGTCTCTGAGAAACTTCACTATTCAAGCAAGCATGTTCATTCATTGGTCATCCATTCTTTTACTAGCTCTTGACTGTAGGATGAGCTACATGCAAACCCAGCAGCACAAGACCCAGCCCCTGCCCCAAGGAGCAGGAGATAGAGACAGACGGCCCAGAACCCTACTATGTGGAGTGAAGGCTGCTGTGGACAAAGCAGAGGACACCGCAGAAGTGTGCGGTGGAGAACACAGGCCAGGCAAGGGAGGAGGAAAGCTCCTCGGGAAGATGAGTGAGCCTCAGCTCCGAGGAGAAGTCCCACATGGAGCAGTCATTTTCGCAGCAGGATGCAGACAGATACATCTGAGGTCAGGGTGGCTGGACTGAGGGGTGTGTGGGGAGGTGGCACCAGACGAGAGGGGAGAGAGGAAGGGGCAGGAACATGTGGAAGACGTAAGTCATACTCAGAAGATCAGACTCTGCCTCCAACTACCTTTCCAGCTTAATTCCTTATAGCTGCAACCCAACAACATAAAGATACTCTTCAATAAAACTAGTAAGAGGGCCTACGGAAAAAAAAGTGCCTACTGTGAGTTCATGCATCTTGAACACTAAACATTAGCTCCTCCCTTGGACAAAAGGCTGCAGGAGGTCAAACGTTATTTTCTCGCCAAAGCACCTACTCCCACTTAAACCACCCAGGTATTGGTCACTAGAGATAAATTAATTTCCTTGCACGGCTTTTATTATTTAATTTTCCATAGTGCACGACTAGATAGTGTGTCAAAAAAATTATATGGATCTGTTCTCTGATCTCTCAAAGCTTGTAATTTAAGACATAACAGTTGTTATTATTCTTAATTTTCAGAACTAAAATGTCATTGCTCTGTGTGACAGATTGAGAACAAAATAATTATAAAAAGGCCAAAAGCTAAAAGGAGGCAAGTGTAGTAAAATAAGTCAATGTAAAACTATGAACAATGATCAGAGTTTTTGGGTGTTTATTCTGGTTTGAGTTGGGAAATCTATTACCCATTTGACATGGGTAGATGGCATTCACTAGTTGAGTCAGAGGAACTCTCCTTTCATTGTCACCCAGGCTGACAATATTTATAGCCTAAACATCACACTTTTACTGATGCACAATGGCAAAACATCTACCATGACCCCTCTGGTGGGTACCTGAAGGTGCTCACACTCAAATAGATCCTGCACACTGAACCTTGTGGTTTGTGTGCTGATGGGTCAGCCTATCTTCCTCTAGGCTCGATGCCCCTCTGTGGAATGAGATGCTCTAATGCTGACTGCTCAGCCTCATACTCCTGATGACATACTCCTGGTGACATACTCCTCATCACTGGTTGCTATGAATCCGACTCTTTAACGGCTCTAATTTTCTCATATTGCCACTGAAGGGCCCTTCAACTTCACCCATCAGTGGACAGTTGGAAAGGGGCCATCTTTGGCCTGTGCTGCGCTGCCCCACCCAGCTTCTCAGGCTAAGGAATACTTTCTCACATGCAGATCTGACCAGAACATGGAAGTCATGATGGCAATGGGGTCTGTTGTTCTGCTACGGCTTACTTGGCCATCAATAAGCTAAAGCAGTTTCACATCAATAAATATACTCAATAAATGAGTATATTATTGAATACAATGGCTAAACACCTGCATCAGTTTTTAAGGTAGTAAATAAGGTTCCAAAGAAACTTGTATAGGTGGAAGCTGGTGTGGGCTGTGGCACCAGACACGTGCGGTGACAAGCCCACTCTGTGCCTACATTTTGGTGGAAACCCAAGAAGGAGTGATGCAGGGCTGGAGCACAGACTAGCTGCCAGGCACAGCTGAGTCTGGGGGCCTGCTCCTGCGAATTTCCTGAGTTTGACCTTGACCCAGGGTCTGACCTCTAGCCTCAGTGTCCTCATCAAGCAGAAAGTTGCTTAACTAGGAAATTTACAAAACACATGGCCCAGTCACTGTGAGGTCTGGTAAGCTTTTCAAAGCATATTACCAGGTCACACCTGCATGAAACTCTAACAGCTTGGTTTTGCCTTGGAATAGACAGACCCACATGGTTCTAGCATAGGTTTTAACTTACTGGTAAACAGACCAATTAGTAGTCTGCTGATGCCAGTCAGGTCTTTCTTAGGACTATGTATTAAAATTTCTGACATAAAACACATGTGATTATAAAGGAAACCACTTCTATTGCAATACAGCTGAAATATTAATAAAAAACCAAATTTATGCTACAGCAATATGTGCTTCTCTATTAATGCAAACACAGCGCGTGGCAAGTTCTAGAATGACAGTAATTTGGAAGTGGGGATGAACAAACAGCTCAGGATATTCACAGCAAATGTGATTGGATATAAAAATACCTGTAATCTCTAGCTGTGAACATCATAGTCCAGCTGCTGCTAGTGTGGGTTTGTTTTCCCTCTTTACCTACATTCACGACTGATGGAAATGCTGTTTCCTTTTGGTGGCAGTGGTGATAAAATTTATTTTATAAGATAAATGTGTTTGTTCCACCCGAGCTCATGGGCTCTGAAAGTCCGGGCATAGGTTGCCTGGTCCACGGGCACTGGTGAAGCGCTGCCTCTGGCCTGGCCGACCCTCTGTTCACACCCTGGCTGCACTGGCTGCTTGATCTTCAAGTGCATTCAGCTAGACCCACCTTGGCACCTGCTTGGCTCCTGTCTCGGGGTACTCTGCCTGGATCTGTGTCTGCTGCTGCTTGTGCACCCTGTTTACCTCAGCTTGGCTGTGACTCCTGCAGGAGGGCTTCTCCACCGCCTCGTGGACAGCAGCCACAGCCTGGCTCCTCCACACCATCCAGCAGGTCTTCCACCCACTTGTTATCACCGTGACACCTGACCTGTCCGCTTTCCTCTCTAAATGTGAGCTTTGTGGAGCAGGAACCCATCAACATGTTCCGCGCTATTCCCCGGCATCTACAAGTGTTTGGGTCCAGGGCACCTTTCTACGTGAGAAAAGAAAATAGCAAGGACTCCATGGATGTCTCTTCTCTCATCCTGCACACTATCTCTAGCGTAGTGAGGAGGTCTAAGAGCAGGGGTGGCCTGGGATGGTGGCATTATGACAGGCAGCTAAGTTAGGCAGAGACTAATACACAGCTAGAGAAGCATCAGGCTGTCAGGGAAGTTAGCAGAAAACAGAGATGTCAGATTGCGGCTGGAGGCTCATCTGAGGAAGCTGAGGCCTGGCGCCAGGGAGGCAGTGGCCAGGCCCACACACCTTCCTAAGGGGCAGTCAGCAGACTGAGACTGGGCTGTAATCAGCACCCTCGGCCCAGGAGGTCCAGAAGGCGTCCGTCATCCAGGGCGGTGTGACACGGGGAGGCACCGAGCACCTGGACCAGCCCTCGCCCGAAGCCTGTGCTCTCCCCGTGTTCCCTTGCTACGGGACCTGTGTCCCTACTGGGCCAACACTCCTATAAGGCTAAGGGTGCACTGTGGTTTGACCTGCACTGTGCTTGTGTTGAGACTGCTGTGTAAATTATCCCTGACGAAGGGCCTGGGTGGCCACACACTTCCAGGGCCCCTCTCAAGAGCTGTCTCTCAATAAATCTTTTCTATTCTCAATCTCTTCTGTCCTTTGGAATTCATTCTTCAATTTCAGGAGACACAAACGCAGCACACCTGACATCTCGCAGGTTAGGAGTTACATTTTTCTCCACATCACCATGAGCATGATTGTTACCCAGCTCTTGTGTCCAGCCCCATGATCACAGGCAAATCACTTCTGAGCCCCTGTTTCCTTGGTGCCAGAAGATGGACTAGAGTGTTCAGTCAATATGAGCCAATAGTATCCAAAAGGTAGCACGGTGGCATGACAGGGGTGCCGGCAATCGGTGCAGGAAGTTCCACAGCCGGGAAAGGACTCAGAGAAGTGACTAGTCTTCCACTCAGAGGGACAGCTTTCAGGTGTGTGGACTCTGCTGGTGAGGGACAGATGGACCACATGCAATGCACTGGAGGGGCGATGTGATGCCCCAGCTCTCAGCTACAACCCTCAAGGTGCAGGAACCACGAGTTACAGATGGCACCACCTGGGCTCAGATCCCAGGTCTGTGGCTTACTAACAATGTGGACTTAGCCAAAGTACTTAACTTCTTCTTTTCCCAATTTCCATCTCTATAAAATGGAAATAATATAGAACCAAGTGAGGAAATGAATGTAAGTGCTTAACAGACACTAGGTCAGCACAACCTGTGACAGTTTGCCGAACGGTTCTTTGGTGAAGCAAGCTTGTGAGGCCCCTCCCCGCCCACCTTTCCTTCTCCTGCACCTGAACTAGTGATGATGTTATCCAGCTTAGAGCTTCATTGAGTTGACTTATAACTTGGTCTTACCTTTTCCTTGACATTCATGTGAGTATTGAGTTCAGCCATCTTGCTTTTAGTGGAATAAACCCTATAAAGAAAGGGGGAAGAGATTAAGGTTTTGAAATTGATTTCTCCATTGTGTCATTTTATGCTCTTCTAACACAGTAACAGTTCCATTCACTCATAATCATAAATACTATTTTAGAGTGTAAAAATACTTCCAAGCTAAGCATTTGACACAGATGTGCTCTTAAAGCATGTTATGATAACTCTAGAAGACTATGAAAAATCTTTTATTCATATTGTATTGTTATGCAAATTGACAAGACAAGATAGGAGTGCACCCAAACTACATTTCTTCTTATTTTCTAAAGAAAGAAAGATGGTCAAAGACAGCCAGAGGAGGGGAACTACCCTTCCTCTCTGCTAGACAGGCTCACACAATCCTTACTGTCCCAAAGCTTTCTCAGCCCCTGGTGATTATACAAACACGGAGCATGTCCTGTGTGTGCACAACTGCTCAGCACTACAGAGACCGGAGAACCGGCTCTGGTGGAAGCGAGAGGACACTGCCCCTTCAGATCTCAGCAGGGTGGCTTCTCTGTGGGTCTTCACCTCAACTGGAGTCACCTCTCCTCACACCGCCCACAGCCCCCCATGTGCTGGTGAAACCTGCCACCTCCCTGTCCACCCCATATACCAGCTGAAACTCCCTTCCCCTCTGAGCACCTTCTGGCTCAGTACATGATCTCCAGCTTCTGAGGGGCCTCAGCACTGCCATATCCTTCTGCTTCCCTGAAGTCCTCTTCTTGTCTGCCCTTGGTGCGCAGTCTATGAAATTCTGAGATCTACATTTCTAATATCAAACTAATATTTTTGTTTCTCTCAACTGGCCAAAAGCCTTTCATCATTACTATGGAAAGTATATCTCAAGTCTTTGATAGTTTCAGTATTTTTGAAACAGAATAAATGACTTAAATGTATAATCAGATTGGTTGAGAAATTAGCAGGTATAAGGCCACGATATTGCTGTATACTACCTATTTATATGTTGGATGCTTTTTGTCAATCAAGAACTACTGAAACACTTTCTTATCTTTCTGACTTTTGCTGTAAAGCATTCCCTTCTCCAGAGATGATATATGTTAGGGATAACTTGCAAATTCTCTGATTTATCCCTCACTATTGACTTTTAACCTGTGTCTTAAATAAAGCCTAATCCACATCCATTATCTTTTGCTAATTTTAGGATGAAAGCTGGACAATATGCAATATTAAATGTATTATCATTTCAATTATTCTCACACAGGAACCCACATAGAATATTATCAAATATCAGATGCCATAAGATTTTATTTTTAGAAGTTTGCAAGTGGCCCTTCGAATGACACACTGGGTGAACTAGCAGAAGAGATGCTACCTACTTGCTTCCACTAGGGGACTCTTTCCCATGTACTCTGCAGGGTCTAGGTTCTGGAGAAAAGCTACCATTTTTTTCCTTTTTAAGTTGATTTTATTGGTACATTTTATACATACGTTATGACCACATTCAACACTGAGTATTTGTACCTGTACATGACTCATCTGGATTCTCTCTTTTTCCCTTTCCCCACTCTGCCTACAACCTCCACTCCCCTATATACATAAGCATTGTTTCGTTTTTTAACCGTTAATTTTTTTTCCTTTCCCCTACCCCTTTCCCTTTTCCATTTTCTTCCTATTTTACAATGCCTGTCATACATTTGGGAACTCATTTACACCCTCGGTTTTTCATACTAGAGAAATAATATGATATTTTCACATCTGTGTCCTATTTATTTCACTTGTATATCTTCAAGGTATGCTCATTTGAGTATAGATGACTCTAATTTATCATTCTTTAGAGCTGAGTAATACTTCATTTAAAAAAAAATCCACATCTTCTTTATCCAGTCTCCAGCTGATGAACATTTGGACTGTTTCCAAGATTTAGCTATTAAAAACTGAGCTGCTATAAACATGGGTGCACATATGTTGCTGTGATTTGGTGCTTTTAATTCTATCAAATGTATGCCTAGCAGGTTCTAGTTTTCTGAGGAATATCCACACTGATCTCCGCAGTGGTTGCACCAGTTTACATTCCCACCAACAATGAAGAAGGGTTCCCCCCACCCACCCACAGCCTCGTCAGCATTTGTTGTTGGTTAATTTCGTGATAGCAGCCATTTTTTTCTGGAGTGAGATGGAATCTCAGTGTTGTTTTCATCTGCATCTCTCAAATGACCAGCAATGTAGAACATTTCTTCATGTTTCTTTGCTGCATTTACTTCAGCTGAAAAGTGTCTGTTCACTTCAGATGTCCATTTTTGAACAGGATCTTTAAATTTGAGAGAGCTGATTTTTCAAGTTCTTTATACACTCTAGATAGTAGTCCTTTGAGACACAGCTGGTAAAGACTTTTTTCCATATAGGTTGTCTTTTTGCTCTGTTGGTGGTTTCTCTTGATGTGCAGAAGCTGTTTAATAAGATGAGATCCCAGTTTTTGATTTTTTTTTTCTGGTAGTGCTTCTGAGGTTTTATTCATAAAGTCTTTCCTTATGCCAATGTCTCCAAGAACAGTTACCATTTCCTATGATCGGCACTGGCTATATTCTCTGACTTGCCATATGTGAAAAGGTCAAATAACACCTAAATTTTATTCTTAGATATTTTCCCCCTGAAAGCTACAAGTAAAAGACAAAGTTATTTCACAGCTCTCTCTGACAGAGAACAGAGATGGTAGGTGAGACGCAGAAACAAGTACTTGGATGTTTTTGATCCAGGTGGGGGTGAGGAGCACAGCCCTCGGCCCTCACGGCTGTTCACGTTGTTCTGCAGTCACATCTCATGGCTCTGGGGCTGTTGATTTTCTTGTCCAATGAAAGTGATGTGAACACAGCTGTACACATGCATTTTCCAGGGTGCAGTGTATATGGGGTGAACCTGTGTGACCACAGGAACTGGATGGAACAGATGGCCTAGTGCCAGAGCCAGACATGGCCCATGAGCCACACAGTCCTTTCCCTGATGAAATGAGCTGATCTTTCTGGACACATTTAATGTTGCCACTCGAGGCATATGAAATTTGAGAGGAAAAGCTTTTTTGCCTTTGCATTTGAGCCCTGGTGTGTGGATCTGGGTGTGCAGTACCTTCTAAAGCTGGAGTATAATGGTCCACAAAGGAAGGAGCCAGTGAGGAGTCTACTGAGGGGAGACTTCTGAGGCCTGAAAAGATGCCAGCAATGGATGGTAAGCTACATCCATAAGATGAAATGTATACACACACATACACACACACACACACACACACACACACACACACACACACACACACACAACAACTTGGGTACCTTCCCATCTCGTTGCCTAACTCAGAGAGGACTCTGTTTTGGTACTGATGCCAATAGGATTAATTTCCAAGTTACATTTTTTTTAGAGGGAAAATGCTAGTCATGGGGATAGAATGTGGATATTGCAGGTTTTCTGGATATAAAGCTAATATAAAAATAATTACAGGGAGCCTCTCTTTTCCATTTTGTGCTTTAAACCTTTTTTTTCCAATGTGGAAGGCAGTCTCTGTGGAATCTTCCTTCCATGTGGATTCCAATGCCTTTTCCAAATCATGGCTTTCTGTAGCCAGTATGTGGCAGAGGCTGGAAAGTTAGTTATGGCTTCAGTTATGAAAACTAATGAAAAGTTTTAATCAAAACATTAGAAATTGGGTTTGCCTAGAGTTTAAGTAGCTATTTACCAATCTGGGATTCACTGCTCGGGACAGGAGGTGGCCAGTGGGTGCCCTGCGGGTCCTCACTGGACGGCAGCACCCTCCACTCAGTGCTGGCCCATCCAGAAGGTTCCAGGGCACACCTCTACCCTGCACGGCAGCACACGCGCGCCACCTCCTGCAGGAGTCTCCTTCCTCTCTGCACTACACACAGAACTGCTGTGTCCCTAAGAGTCAAGGATCTGTTTTCTGTAATGAACCGTAACTCACCAGCCAACTCCACTAACCTAGACAGTAATAGTTTATTCTAGGTAATTCTAAAAAGTTCCTCCTGGGACACATTTGTTCCTCCTCTTGTGTGACTAGACCAGGGCTCGGCAAAGCGAACCCAGTCCTCCAAGCTGCCACACTGCACATACCTGGGCAAGGCCAGGAAGCCTCACCTGTGGTCACTTTTAAGCCTCTGGTGGGTGGCGGCCATTTAGGGCCAGCAGACCTTTCTCAGTCCCTCCCCTCAGGCACGGCCATCACACTTTTGGTGCTCCGCTGCTGCTGAACCTGCCCGCTGCCCACTCTGAACACCTCAGTCACAAAAGCCCCAGTCTGCAGTGAGGCACAGGGGCCCCGGACTTCGAGAAGGAAGTGTTAAATTTTTACCATCAGCTGAAGCCACTCTTGAAACAGATCAGACAATGAAGACCAGGCAGAGCCAGGGTCCAGGACTGCTGCTTATGATGGCAGCAAGCCAGGTGTACTGTATTCTCTGATGTCTGACAACAGCTTTGCCACATGAGGCTTTCACACGTATCTGTGAGAAGTGACATGCAGCTGCATTCACATCTATGGATGCATCCTCCAGGCAAATCAATTAATCCATACAAGATTCAAATGCCCAGAAATATAACATTTCAAAGACTTTGATATTGCTTTAAGATTTTTTTCCTTAAAATTATCATTTAGACTTCCATAACAGCATTACCAGTATATCTGGGTTTCATATGTTTACATATATTTTAGAGGGAAATAAACATCAAGAAAATTGTTAAAACTTATGAAAAAGAAGACATAATAAAGCCACCACTTTACTATGTCATCTCTATACTTCTCCAGAATAAAATGAATAAAACACAAATAGGGTTATCACCAATTTCTTAAACCACAGTTACACTGAACTAAACTCCTCACTGAGCAAAGATCTTACTTATTATGCATTGATATCCATTAAAAAGGAAATGAATAAAACACAAATAGGGTTATCACCAATCTCTTAAACCCACAGTTACATCAATCTGAACTCCTCACTGAGTGAAGATCTTACTTATTATTCATTAATATCCAATAAAAGTCTATTAGTTTATAAACACAGGGAAATACTTTCTATGAAAAATAAACCCAAATAGTAGAAATTCTGGTAAGTATGTTTGCTTCAGTATTTCTGCTTGGTATAGTTCAAAAAGTTTAGTCAACACAACAACTGCTCAATTACCAACGCCCAAGCTTAACCCATGTATTTGGATCTGTCTTGCTGTCACACCTGGCCTGGACAGCTGCATGATGTGCTGAAATGGCAGCTGGCCTGTGGCTCCCTCCTCTCCGCCAGGAGGCAGTGAGAAAGTTTCACTTTCCTTTCTCTGACACCCGCTGCTGCCCTTAGATTCACTTTCCTGTTCTCATGTATGAATTACACTACTGTGCCTGAGCTGGATTCAGGCCTCGGAAAGGTGAAGTGGCCAGAACTGTACGGAGTGGAGAAGAGGGTCAGGACCAGGGCCACCACCCCATGAAGCACACATGAATTTAGGGAGCCAAGGAAAGGCAAAAGGAAAACTTGAAATAATGATTTCAATAATTTTTTGAGGCCATTATGCAAAAACTTCCCCATGATTTATAAAAATGTAAAGATCACGCTGCATATTTGGGGTTAACAGATGCCTTAATAAATCATCACAGTGTGACCTGAGGAGTGAGGGTCAGCTTATGGCTTAGAGATGGACAGTGACCAAGCGTGGCACTTGTCCTGCCTGCTCATCACCAGAAGTGGAGGAGGAGCTTCACAAGAGAGTTCTTGCCTCAGGACATTGGTGTGTATGGGGAAGACGGCAAACGACCGCAGCCCAGGCCATTTTGCTGTAAGACCACGGCCAGCCGCAGTGAGATGGGAGTGTGAGATACGCCCTGGATCACATGCGCTCAGCACAAAAAGTACACTAGTCAGTACTATCATACTGATTCACAGTGATTCTATGTTAACATGATGGTACTTGATAGGTTAGGTAAAACAAATTTGATATTGAAGTTAATTTCACTTTTCAAACATGACTCTAGAAACCTCACCACTGCACGCATGGCTCTGTGACATTTTAGGGACAGTGCTGTCTCAGTGACCCTGAGCAGGTCCCGAGGATCAGCTGTAGTGCCAGAACCTCCAGGAAGCCAGGCCTGATGGTCAGCA